>CM056828.1:6897500-7082500 GCA_029853015.1 Chelidonichthys spinosus | reverse complement strand
TGCTATTTCTGGTTTCTGGAGAATGTAACATTTTAGAAATCTTCCAACCCCTCTGGGTAATGAGTATCACTATTACACAACGTTTAAATACACAAAACCAGTCTGAAAATTAAGAGATCCTGAAATGTCTGCATGAGAGTGTATGGAACAAAGCTGATGTAGTTGTCAGACCCTGGTCAGAGCTGGATGATAGTATGTTATGATTGGTTATTCTGCTTTGGAGGGGTGGGACTTGCAGGGGTCAATTAATACTGTGTTTAGTTTAAGTGTCATTTCTCAACAAAGTTCACATCTAGGAGGGAAATATGAGTGATGTTGAAATGTTGATATTGCATAAAAGCACAGTGGGATCTTTATGAGTCTTCATATTTACATGCAAAGTGCAGTGAACACATCACCACACCCAGCGGGAACTGCACATGTGACAGGAAGTAAAAATGTCTCTCACCCTGATCATCGAAGGCGTGTGTAAGCTCGTGACCCATCACGACACCAATGCCACCGAAGTTCAATGCCCTGAGAACACACACACACACACACACACACACACACACATTTAGTTTTTGTTTCTTCAATGAAACAAAGGTGTAAGGACAGACAGGTAGACATGGAGGTAAACAGACTTGGGGTGGTCATGGGCGTAGAAAGGAGCTTGTAGGATCCCAGCAGGAAAGACGATGCCGTTCTTAGTGGGTATGTAGTAGGCGTTCACTGTGGGAGGAGTCATACTCCACCTGAGAGGAGAGGAGATGAGAGGAGGAGTTACTGTACGGTCCAACCAGTCCATCAACTGACTTCAAAAGTTCTCGAACAGTTTCCTCTTAAGATCTTTTCACAAAGCCTCTGATATCACCAAGGTGTTCTACTTCGTTCCTGGTCATTAAAACCTGCTTAAACATCCCCACTCTGTAGTACTGTGGACATTTATGGACTGGTCCTACTGGCAAAGTGCAATACACCTTTTCTCAACTTAGAACTTATAATTACATTCATTTTACCAAGATGATAATAATAATTGGAGATCATTTAAAGATGATTTACCTCACAACAATAAAACCACATTAATCTTTCTGCTTGAAACATCTCAAGGTTGCAACCCCTGAATAGGTATATCTGATGTATTTAGCTGTTTATTTTGAGTCTGTTACAAGTCTCTTTCATGTGTATATTATTATTATGCTGCCATCTCAGGACTCCCTCGAAAAGACACTGTAAATCTCAATGGGACTATCCTGGAGAAATAAAGGTTTCATAAATGTGTGGCTGGTATGTCTGTGTGTATTACTGGTCTTGGTCATTATTACTGGTCTTTGTTGGGAGTCTTCCTCAGCTGGTCAGCCATCACTCGGGCTGAGAAGTTGTAGAAATTCAACATGTTTTGGAAGAAGCTGTCGTCTGACACGTCATACTGAAACGCAACAAGTTGCAACGTGTTAACGAACAGCACTGCAAAACTGGGCCAACATGTAAACCTCTTTAGAATAAAAACACGTCCATCCCGTCCCACATGTCTGCAGGTGAATGAGAGACGATCAACGGCTGATACTCACCCCATCAAAAACGTCGTCCAGCTCTTTGGCGTCCAGGATGAACTCTGGGAAACCGATCATATCGTATATTGCATCTGCCTGATGAGGGACCAACAGAGAAAGTGAGACCAACCGGGACCTTACCCTCTACCCGTATGTCCACCTGTCTCTGTACCTTGTCTTTAGCAGCCTGTTTCGTGTGGTGGTCCATCCAGTTGAGTCGGTCCAGAGATTCTTTAAACGCTGAGCGGATCTCATTTATCATCTCCTCAGCCTGAGAGACAAAGAGAGACAGGTGATGAGACAGACCTGGACCTGATCCAGGACCACCTGCTGCAGGGACCGGGCTGGGATGTTTATTTCTTCAGGTGCAAACGGTGCTGTGACTCACAATCTCTTTGCTGTGTTTGTCGAAGGTCGCCTTCACGAAAAGCGCTCCCAGAGCGAAGCCCAGAGTGTCATCAGTGTTCCCGATACAAGTCTGCCAGCGGGGGGTGCAGGACTGCAACAAACAGCAACCAGTTACAATCCAATTAGAACCAGTTAGTGTTAGTGGCAGGGGAGATACAAAGTGTTTCAACCAGTTACAGAGAGCTTAAACCAGTTTCCACATTAGCACCAGCACAGACACAGTTTCCTGGGGTCCAAAACCAGTTATGACCGTTAAAACCAAATAGTAAGAGACAATTACAGCAGATCTGAACCCACTTACAACACTCAAGACCAGTTGAAACCTGGTTATCTTGACTGATTCACCAGTCAACCAGTTTATAATGGCTCCCTCATTAGCTTTCCAGGAGCACCAGTGGTGGCAGTAGCTTCATGGGTCCACAGCCAGTTAAAACCAGTGAATATCCACATTAACTAATTACAGCCATTTGGAACCACTTCAATCTGGGTACGTTCAGAACCAGATACTGACCATTAAAACCAGCTATAGCCAGTACATATTCAGATACAGCAGGCCAGAAACAGTTAGAGCCAGCAGGAACCAGTTTCCCCAAAACACCACCATAGGAGCAGCTTCCAAAACCAGGTTAGAACCAGCCAAACACAAAAGAACCCATGACAGCCCTGTGGAAACACTTCTACTTCGAGTAGAACCCATTCAAACCAGTAAGAGGAAGGATACAGAGAGTTGGAACCAGTTAAAGCCAGTCAGTGTCCCTTAGAACCAGTTAAAGCTCCTTCAGTTGCTTCAACACGACTGGCGTTGGAGGAATACTGACCTTAGTTACAGTAGTCATAGTAGTTTTTTGTGTTTGTAAACAGAGATGACGTATTTTGTGTTTCAAAGTGGGGGCAGAAAATTTTCTGTAGTATAGCGTTGGCACATGTGGGTGTTTGCAGAAGACGGGCTGTTTTACATTAATAAGCAAACAATTATCAATGTGGTTTCCTGAGCTGTACTCATAGGACAGATCCAACTAAATGGACTAAGGACTACATTGGACGGACAACTTGTATACAAAAGGCACGAAAATCTCTTGATGCTTAAAATGTTTGCGGTCACGTCCAGGACGTTCAATATGGAGATTTGTCAAATTATTTTTGTGTTGGATGTTGATGACGTCTTCAGTCTTTACATTATAACACCAATGATATTATGCTATTCTGTAAAAATGAAGATCGTATCTTTTGGCATTCAAATTCTGACATCCTACAGCACAACAACACATTTTCATACACGAATATCGTCCATTTTAACTTGTTTCCGCTGTTTTTCTGCCACCACAATGCACATGCAGTAAATGTGACGTTCACTCCAAATCGGTTTACCTGCTGTAATAGAAGAGATAACTGTATCAGTACCAGGAGTAGCACGAGTAGTATCGCTAGCATTTGCAACAGCAACAATAGCACTGGTACTATAAGTACCTTCTTGGTCCCGTAGAGACTCTCCAGCAGTTTGTCCTGAGCGTTCTCAAAGCGTTGATCCAAACTGATCACACTCTTCTGAACCAGCGTCCACATCATGTAGTTGTTCAGCAGACTGAGGAGACAGAGGGACAGACAGGTGAGACAACACGCTGCGGTCTAGTGAGACGATGCAGGTGGACGGTCGACTGGCTGTTTCTGACCTGCGGTCCGTCTTGTTGATGAGGTCGGACACCTGCTGCAGGTACTCTCTGGCATAGAGGACCACGGGTTCAGAGTCGTTCAGCTCCAGAGGGGACAGAGAGGATGACAGGTAGTCCAACCACTCCACGGACGGAGCCAGCCCCTGAAGCACCACAGAAGAAGAGGCATTACATACAGAGAGATGGGTTGAGCCACATGATGAGGTGATTAATCAACGACCTCTGATACTATAGTATCCTGATGGGGGGGCTATAGACGAAAGGTCAGGAGGTAACTGAATTATTGGAGACACAATAGTAATACAGTAAGTACATAATTATACAGTATATACCCAGTATGTCCAGTATATATAAATATTTATTTTCAGCCCAGTCTTGTGAAGTGAAATTGGTTTTGTGTAAATGGACATCATTATAATTATTTTTTCCCTCGTTTTTTTTCGTGTCTCAAACATTGTCGATAAAAAGGTAATTAGGAGAATGCAGTTTCATGATCTAGTGACACAGTAGTACATATTGAGAAAGACTATTTATGGTGGGGGTTGTGGTGGTGCATGGGTCAACAATGCAGGACTTTGACCCTGTGTTCGACGCCGTGTCCCAAAAATATATTCTGAACTTTTTAGCATGGAGTCCCACCACTCATCAATGTCCCTATTGGCCCAGGCAGCCAATCAAATGGAGCAAGAGGATTGCTTTACAACTGAACCGCTTCCTTCCTGTTTTGAAAGCAGTACGAACGGACAATGAAAGGTTGATATTCGTGTTTTTTAATTAAGATGGAGTATATCATATTTTCAGTATGTATCTTTTTTAATGTTTTTTCCTTCCTCCTGCTCACCCAACAGCAGAGCAATGGCAAGAGCTTGACGTCTGCTTGAATTCACATTTGATCACCTAGTTGATCCAACCCCCCCAGGACCATCAGCTGTTTTCTTTTTTTGGTCAGTAATCCTGCACCATACTGACCAATGGTGGGGGGGGGACATACTGGGATGAAAAACGAATACCTGCTTCAGCTTCGAACAGTCAAACTGGAGAAAGAAGACACTCCATTGCAAGAAACATGTTTGTTATCATCCAGTTTTATTCTTTAATAAAAGTTATTATCTGCTGTAACTAAAGAAGAAAGTGGAGGCGGATCCTCTCTACCTCTTCTTACCAGCAGAGGGGGCTGGTGTCTCAGCAACATTAATTCCCTCAAACTCTCCATTTATAACCAGATCAAACCAGCAAACACTCATTGATGATGAACAACTACCTCTGGTGAGACGTTTTGGTAGAACTTATATTGTTAAAAAAATCTACAAGCAGTTAATGAGGCCAAAGGGAAATGTTAGATCAGTTATTGAACAGCAGTTTTATTATCCTTGGTAAACGACCTGAGATCAAACAATGATGATCTGTTTCTGCTTGAACAACCTTCCAACTGCTCACCAGACTGAGCCGTTCTGTTGGTTTAAAGGGAGGCTGCAAGAATAAATATTTGAAAATAAAAGTCAGTCTCTTCCTTCTTTCTTTATTTCAACAAAATCCTCTCCTCTGGGTTGGTGAGTTATTCTGTTCTGTGTTGAAATGAATAAATAAAATATAAAAAGTACAGCTTTCAAACACTGAATCTACAAACAAGCAGAAAGGAGAACTTCATAGAGCCCCTTAAACATCCTTCTCCTAAACCTGTCCGACTTTATTTCGGGTCATGAAACCCTCTACATTGCTTAGATTCCTGTCTGCTTCTCCAGACTGGGAGCACGCCAACCACCATGACTATGATTCATGTATGTAGGAACGCCAACATCCAGAAACCTGCTTCATGTCATGAGGGAAAAAGCTTTTGAGAATGGCCCTAAAACGAAAAACACGCAAATGTATTAAAGGCTCTCTAGAGCTGTTGTTTGGTTTGTCTGTTGGCGGTGCAACATGGCGGACTGTAAAATGATCTTAGATATCTAAATTCTGCTTTTGTGCAATAGCCCTCTGCTCCCTAGATCAAAACGGCTCATTCTAAGCCAACAAAAACACAACAATTCTTAGTTTTCTGTGATTATACACCAATGAAAACACAGCTATGAATATTAAATTCAATGTTTGCTGCACACCGTATCTTTAAACTTGAATTCATTGTGAACCCAGAGGCAGCAGCTGATCTGTAGAGGGCGCTCTGCTCCACACTTATATGACTGTCACTCTGCTGTCACTTCACCAAATAGCATAAACAATAATAATGAAAGACAACATCCACGTTTACAATCCAGGACAAAGATGTCTCCTTCCTGTTCATATCCGTCATGTTTATATAATAACCTGTTATCTAACCTCCCTCCAAACACCGCATGCACAGAGATGCAGGCACATGGCAACAGCTCTTGGCAACAGTAACTATGACGACCCCAGAAGCATCTGCAACCCTGAAGGACAGAGAGCTGCAGCAGAGAGACACTGCAGAGGAAACGGTGACACTGCGGACGCATGAAGAGTCAGAGATGTATATGAAAGTACAAACACACATTTTACACACACATGTGAGTGAATGACACACATGTGATCACATGTTACAAAACATGTGATTGAGCTTTACATATCATCTCTTTTCTCCCAAAAAACAGAAATGAACCGCTTAATAACGAATTATAAATAAATGGTTGCATTAGCATGCTAAAAGGTGTAACCATTGACATAAACAGGAGAGGGGCATTCCCATTCAAATCAATGGTCAGATCGGCGGCCATTTGTATGTGTTTTCATTCAATGTTACACTGGTTACAGACAATAAGCAGAGCAACAGGCTAGTGAATAGAGGTAGCGTGTCCTTCTCCGTCTCCAGAGAAAGGACACGCTACCAAGCCAACTAGCTACCTAGCCAACTAGCTACCCTAGCCAGACATCCGTCTCCAGAGAAGGACAAGCTACCAAGCTAACTAGCTACCAAGACAGAGATCCGTCTCCAGAGAAGGACACGCTACCAAGCTAACTAGCTACCTAGCTAACTAGCTACCTAGCTAGACATCTTTCTCTAGAGAAGGACACGCTAACGAGCTAAATAGCTACCTAGCCAGACATCCGTCTCCAGAGATGGAAAAGCTACCAAGCTAACTAGCTACCCAGCCAATGCTAGCATTATCCAATTATCAGTATGTCATCAGTTCTGCAGGTATCAGGTCATGAACCAAACTTATTAGACACATCAACTTAATGATAAAAAAAAAGTTATTGTAATAATAATACATTTAATGTATATAGCGCTTTTCCGAACACAAAAACATTTATTACAGTTCCTCTTGATGTGGTTGAGAGGTTTTAGGTGTCGGTGGCTTCACCTGTAGTTCAGAGATGTTGACCTTGTGGTAGATCTTCTCCTCATCTCGGCGTTGGTCCTGTGGGACAGTGATGTTGGCCAGTGCCGTCTCAAAATCCAGAATCTGCTGCATCTGAAGCTGAGTGGAGCTCCTCTCGCCACCCAGCAGCATCCCCAGCTCCACCATGTAGTCCAGGTACGCCACCAGTACCTGGAAATTGAACCAGCATCTCATTTCACTCATCAAATTATACAAATTCTCTACAGGAACTTGTCTTTGGTATATTGACATACGCCAGCAGGATTCTCACCTTCTCATTGGCTGTCTTGTTGAGGTAATAGTCCCTGGATGGCAGGAAGAGCCCTGATTGGTCCAACTGGACACAGGAGATCAACAGGTGAGTGCATCTCAATGACAGATATCCAACGCTGCAGCCCGACATGTGATCACACAGCTTACCTGTGGACCAATCAGATCGGAGTGCCTGGAGCTCTGAGCTGATTTGACTGCGGGATCATTCTTGTGTATTTGTGTTGCTGGGGCTTTCCTCCATGTAGACACCAAAAATGTTACATCATTCACGGCTAAAATAACCACTTTTGCTGCTTTGTACATGTTGTGATGTCCCAGCTACAACAGGTAACCACACAGCCTCCTGTCTGAGTTCATAACATCACCCAGAGGTGCTCATGAATTTCACCAAGCTGGATGCACTGTATCGAGCAAGACACGGGTGGTTTACTACAGCTGTATGAACCCAAAATAAACGATTTTGCCCTGATTTAATTGCAATAAACTGATAAAAAGGATGCTGAAATTACTCCGTAATGATGGAGTTTTGTAAAAAGTCTGAAGACATGCTTTGTTAGTTCTGTCTGCAACATGACTTTTGAAATGCTCTTGGACATCATTTGAAATGACATGACATCAGTGACATCAGGAGGAGAATCTCAACACTGATATGCCTTCAGGAAACAGCGTTTCACACATTTCTAGCTTGATTTTAAATATTGAAATTCGAGGGAATACATGAATGAGGTGAATTTCACATATTTCCCATGTCTGCATGACATAATTTGTGCTACCTGGTGCAAATTCTCGCCTTTCCATTTACTTTTTGCCTCGTGTTTGGTGTGAACACTCTAAACTGAGATGTGAACATGAAAACCATTTCACCTGTTAGCATGCTGATCTGTGTTGTGACTAGCATCACAGAGCTGCTGTCATGTTCGAACTCTCAGTCTGGTTTATTTAGTAAGTAAGTAAGATTCCACAGGTGATACAAATTTCAAGGATTTCAAGGAATTGCGTTAAAACTTTGCTTTCTGCTTGTTGTGACATCACAGTAGTGATGCTGAACGAACTTCATTAATCATTAATTTGTGGTCTAGTTCTGGTTCTACCTGGATGACGTTGCTGTTGGAGTTTTTGGGATCGGCGTTGACTCCGACACTGAAGAAAGGTTGAGCCCTGTACGGACCAGATACCGCCTTCAGAACCTCCATGAAGTTGTCCTTGTCCCAGGGACCCGTCATGTTCCAGCCCCCGATCTACAGAGGGAACCAGAGTCCAGGTGTCCATCAACAGGCCAACATACTGATGCTTCCTTATTTAGAGTCTCATCATATAGTTACGTCTCTTTAAAGTTATGACATTCATT
Organism: Chelidonichthys spinosus; assembly: GCA_029853015.1. Taxonomy (NCBI): domain Eukaryota; kingdom Metazoa; phylum Chordata; class Actinopteri; order Perciformes; family Triglidae; genus Chelidonichthys; species Chelidonichthys spinosus. The sequence goes on along the minus strand of CM056828.1, from coordinate 7,073,934 downwards.
TTCATCCTAATCTCAAGTTTACATGATTTGTTGTCTGATACTAATACTGATTAACTAATAAAACCCGACTGAAATATATTATTGAGTTCTCCATAATTCAACAGAAGACACACACAAAACAAGATATTAGTAATATTAACTCCACCAGCTTCATACGTCAGAAAGATGCTCAGATCAGAAGCTAAAATACTGTATTCCTAATCCCTCAAAAGAAAATGTGATTTTACTGGTGCATACAGAATTACCAAAGACATTTGAAAATGGTTTTGTGAACCCGGGGACATCGATCTCTGAACTGTCACCATGGTTACACCCTGCTAGCTTGTATCATGTGTTCTACATTATGTCCTACACGCTCTTGAATCCTGTTATTCTTTTTAAACGGGTTAGCTGACATTAACACTCGTGAAACAAACAGCCTTTGTCGGAACGAGTCAAGCCTCATGATGCTGGTTACCTTGGCGATGAGGTCTATGAGAGGCTGAGCTCCCAGCTCTTCGATCCTCTGGGTGTTGAGACAGGACAGGTAGTAGGACTGAGTCTTCCTCTCCGCCTCACTGCTGCCGTTAAAAGTCCCGTTCTCTACAGAACAATGTTACTGATCACTAGAGGGGGAGACAGAGCCCTGCCCACAAATAACTCTCCTCATCACAAATGACTCAAGCATCTCTAACCATGATGTCTCCTTCAGTATTAATGACTTATTCATTCATGAATGATTCCCCTCAAACTCTCTGTGTTAAACTTGTCGAACTTAAAGTTAAAAGCACAAAGTGAATGAAATGTGAATAAAACGTTTGATTTTGAAAACAATATACAGCATCAGAAAGAACTTTAACTTTATGAAGTACTTCCCCATGTGTCATTTCAATTCACGTTTTCACGTTATCAAACCTCTCTGCCTGTCTGTCCCTCAGACTGTCTGGCTCTTCACCTGTCTCTCACCCCACCTGTCAGTTTCTCTACACCTGTCTCCCTCTCAATATGTGTCTATTTCCACCTGTCTCCCTCCCACCGGTCTCTCTCTCCCTTGCCACATGTCTCTCTCCGTCTTTCCACCTGTCTCTCTGTCTCTCCACCCATCTGTTTAGCTCCACCTGTGTCCCTCTCAACCTGTCTGTCTATTTCCACCTGTCTGCCTCCCCACCTGTCACTCTCTGTCTCTCCATCTGTCTGTCTATTTCCACCTTAGTGTCTACCCTCCCTCTGTGTCTCTGTCCAACCGTTTCCCACCCGTCTTTCCACCGTCTCTCCACCTGTCTCTCTCTCTCCACCCGTCTCCCTCAGTCTCACCCAGTAGGTGTTTCAGCAGTGCCTGGTTCTGCTCCCAGATGCTGTTGAATGTGGACCAACGCGACCGTCCGTCAGGCAGCGGGTTCTTCCTCATCCAGCCTCCGCAGGCGAACTGGTAGAAGTCGTTGCAGGGGTCGGCGCTGCGATCCATCGCCTCCACCATCTGACTCGCCACTGTGACGCACGCCTCTGACAGGCACAGGCCACGGCCACTATCTGCACAGCATCATGGGACATAAAAAGGTTTTATATTTTAGGTTATACTGTTAAAACTGAAATGAGGAGGTGAGGCAGGGAAGGATATAGGAGGCTGGGAAGGAAGGGGGGAGGCAGAAAAGGAAAGACAGAGGTAGGAAAGACTAAGGAGGAAAGAATAGGTGGTTGGGTAGAGAAAGATAGGACAAGGTATAAGGAAGGAAAGGAAGAGGAAGGGAAGGAACAGAAACAGAGATCTGTTTCTGTTCCTATGGAATATTAAATGATATGAGGAGTTCCGCAAGGAAAAGAGAAGGGTGAAAAGGAAAAGGCGGGGTGGGAAAGGATAAGTGAGGCAATAAAATATAGGAGGAGGTCTGGAAGGATAGGAGGTTGAGAAGGATGGGTGTGGAAAGGAAAGGAATGGGAAGGGAGAGTAGGAAAGTACGAGACATAGGGGAAAGGAAGAAGAATGAAAGGAGGCAGAGAGGCGGGACAGGTTATGAATTGAAACATTGGGAAGGAGCTAGAGAAGGATGGGTTGGGTAGGAAAGAGGGAACAAAGGACATGACATGAAATTAAATTGAATGAAAAGGAAAGAAGCGGGCAGCGACGGAGACAGTCGAATAAGAAGATACTAAGATACTGAGTGTGATTAAAGTGAAGTGATTAAAATAATAGTGTTTATTTATAAATGGACGAACGGTTACTTGGCGATGTGCCACTGGAACATAACACGAGCTGAGAACGTAGATCCGAAGAAGATAAAAAAGCCGGTAGTTGCTGGCATGAGGCCGCCGTTGTATCGACACGTATATGATGCAAAGCAACTTTGCTTGAAGAATAGTGTACATATGTGAAACTTCACCTTTTCACCCATTGTTGTTTAGAAGCCTCGGGCTAGTCGGATTTCCAGCACTCATTAAATACGTCACGCAGCCGCCGGCGCAGTCATGGCGTCTCTGGTTCAGCAAAGGCAGGATGCTTTGCAAAAAGTAACATGGTTGCGAACTTGCGACATTACGCTGCAAAGCAAAGTTCTTTATAAACGGTGCGATGACGCCATAACTCTCTTTTCCGTGATAAAGGCAGTGACTTCTGCGTGAGAAGGCCTAATGTTTCAATCGGGAGGGGCTGCTGTACGACACCTAGTTGTTTAAGTCGGTATACCGGTCCAGTCCGGTATTTGGCTTAAAACCAAACCGGTTTGAAAATGTTTAAACCGGCCCAAGCCTAGTAAGAAAGGAAAGACAGAGAGAGAAAGAGGAGGCAGTGATGGGGGGGCATGGAAAACAAAAAATAAAGCAAAGGGAAGAAGGGTTACAGGTAGGAAGTAAAGGTAAAGAAAGAGTTGGATGTGTTGTATGTCACCTGAACTGAATCCTAGTCCCAAGACCAGCAAACAGGCCAGCAGAGCCAGCAGGGATGCCAGCAGCAGGACCGACAGCAGGACTTCTAGCTGAGTCCTCCTTCCCAGAATGTCCACACCCCCCTTCCTGAAACCCACCTGAGAGACACCAAGACACAAGTAAAGATACTTCAAAAAGACTCTGGTAAAAGTAGAAGAACTGATACAACTTCTTTACTCAAGTAAAAGTGAGAGAGTGGCTACAGGCTCTGAAATGGACTCAAAGTATAAAGTACCCCTATGAAGGACACTTCTACTGCTTTCTTTACTAAAGTCACAAGCCTGTTTTGAAAATGTCAAGAGTAGAAAGTAGAGATGCAGCCTCCTGTGCAGGGTGACATTCCTCTGAAGGTCCACTTACTGAGGGATGATATAATACTTTAGCTCTCGTCTCTCCTTCAGAGACCTGACACTGGTTGAGCCAGTGTTTTCTAACAGGCAGAGCACCAGACCCCCTGCTGGTCCTCTCTTTGTGGGTGGTGGACCCACACGACAGTGGCCCACTGTTTTGGTTTTAGTGAGAGCCCCCCCAAGGTCTTGCTCTTGGACTGAGTCAGGATTTAAATCTCTGTGAGTTCAGGACTTCACCTGGGGCCAGTTAGTCATGGGGGATTTAAGAAGATTTCCTGAGGACATGAGGAATTCTTTTTGTGAAAAATGAACCGCTGTCCTCTCTGAGATCCTCTGACAAGCACAAAGTCTTCCTTCTACAGTCTGTGTTTGTGTGTTTTTGTTGCATTCACTGACCTCCACTCCGTCAGGAGATGAGGCCGCCTCGCCTGGAGCATCCGACACTTCATCTTCCTCCAGTGTAGCTCGCTTATAGCTGGACATCTGCAGAGAGGCAGACAGGCAGACATACAGTAACACAGATGAATTAGAAACCGTCTGGGTAAATCTAATCTGCCGGAAATCAACCTTCAGAAAAAGTTGTCCAGGCACCTGCCTCAACCAGAGTGAGTTTATGTGCTAAGTAACCTGGGTTCTTATTGGTTCTCAGGATGAGAAGTGATCCTAGATAAACCGTGCTCTTCACTGCCGTATTGATTTCTGTGCTCTCCATTTATTATTCATCGGCTGCTGTTTGTAAGACAAAGATCCCTGTGGGACATTAGTGCTTTACTCTGCTGCAGACATCTCATCTCATATCAGCCCTGGTCTGTTTGACACCTGCTGTTTAAGCTCTTCTTTATGCATCAACTTCTTTGATTGGCCATTAAAACACCACAGGAAATAGTAATGACACCGTGATCCATCAAAGGAAGACACAAATGAACAAAGAAAATTTGGATTCTTTACTTTTGTTCAAGGTTTACACGTATAAGTCAAGTCGTCCATTTATATTTGCTTTTGCAGCAGAGGTGGATGGATTATGATCTGATTCACTACCTTATTAATGGCATAAAATGTGACTAAAAGGTGATGAAATATAATGTAATACAACAATAATGTAAAAAAAACAGAAAAGTTAAAAATGAGAAAAAAGAAGGAAATTCAATAAATAGGTTAAAAGCCACTAAGAGGAGGTTATAAATAAATTATGAATATATTATAATATATATTAATAATCGTGATCGTTCATGTCAGCTTGTGTACTTTGTGTTAAGAGACATTAATCCTTTCTGTCTGACAACAAACAATCTTCATTTGAAAATGTCTCATTTTGCCCGGAAACCAAGATTTTTTAATATCCCGTTGATGCGCGAATGAAAGAACTTATTATTTTCCCCAGACTGAACAGTCCCAGTTTTAGTGGGAACATGTGGTTAATAAACAAAATAAAACACGTTACAAAACTATTTAGGGTCAGGCAACAAAAGTACTTTATAGGTTCAGTAAAAACATCATGGTTTGAATTAAAATGACTACAAATAGGTTCTAACGGGATACTAACATCAGTGTCCCAGTGTCCCTCCTCTCTGGAATCCTGATAGCCTACATCAAGAGCAAAAGTAATCTATGACAAAATATGTTTCCCTTTAAATGTGATTCACACTGCAGTTTAGCTGAGTGGGAATGTCCTTTTTAGAAGAGCAGGCTGGTGGGCAGAGCCAGGCTTGTCGTTTCCTCTGTTTCCAGTCTTTATGCTAAGCTAAGCTAACCAGCTACCAGCTTCATATTCAGTGTCCAGATATGAGCAAGAGAGTCAACTCCATTTACTTTTCTATTTTTCTTTTAATTGGAACTTTAGTATTTTAGATAAAAATAAAGATCACCATATGTCATATTCAATTCAAATAGCTGTTTTATACATTTAAATATTGCTTTTTTTAATCTCAGTTTTGTTCCTCGTACAGTTTTGACCTCACAGTTTTCATTCTGTACATTACTTCACCTTTATTTGTCTCTCTATGGATTTATGCTGCAATAAAGTTTATTCTAATCTAATGTTTGGTAGACGGAAGGGAAAGCAGTGTGAACTCTTGACGAGCGGCAGAAACCCATGAAGAAGCAGCAGCAGGGTCAGTAAGGTGAGAGGAGAACTCAGCATGAGGAGGTATTTAACTGTGATCAAATAAATCTCCACTTCCTGTGTTTATGCTCAGCCTCTCTCTCTCTCTCGCTCTCTCTCACTCTCTCTCTCTCTCTCTGTGACTCCCCCCCCCCCCCCCAAGTCATTGTGTGGCAGAACCATAAAAAGTTCAGCACTCAGCCGTCTGATCCTGGACCAGCCACATTTTATAAAGTCAAACAGCTGCAGTAGAGTTCAGGTCGTTTCACTGCGACAACGCCTCGTATACTCTGCAGTTCAGTTGCCTTGGAAACCACTGCGGTGCAGGAGCAGTGCACACGCACTAATGCTGCTGCAAGGGTTAGCATGTTAGCATCACAGCACTGCTAGTTGTGATGTCTGAGGGTCTGTCCAACAGATGGACAGAGTCCAAATCATCGTTTGTCCTCCTGAAGGACCCCTCTGGTCCTCTGGTCCTCGGGACCTCTGGTTCTCGGATCCTCGGGTCCAGATGGATGCGGTTTTACGTTGGTGACATTAACGACAGTGCAGCAGATATGAGTATGACAGAAAACTCCTGGGAAGCATTGAAGAAATGCTTTTTGGGGCGGATGTTCCAGATAAAAAAAACAAAGGAAACAGAAAGTGATCAACGGCGAGGACAAACACTCCCGCAGGCAAACGTCAAAAACAACATCGAGCATGTTTGTGTGATTACTGCGAGAGGGGAGAGACAAACCCTCCGCACTCTGCTTCGACAATAATCAAGGAGCAACATTAAGGAGTCGACGTTCAAACAGGTCCTATTTCCCACCACAGTTCAGGTAAGTTGTGGAGAAACAGGCATCACAGAGAAGGCTTTTAAACAGCATTTAGAAATAATAAGTTATTGAAAAACTGAAGCTTGTTTCACCAAAGCAGAGGTGAAAGACGTAGTCAGATATTTAAAGCCTTTTTAAATCACACCCCGGTCACGTTCACTGACTTAACAAAGTCAATTTTTTTGTTTTTGTATGTAAAAATAAAAATGCTATAATTTTTATATAAAAAGACTATTTTTATATTAAAAAAATGTACTTCCTGGAATAAAACAATATGGTGCACCTCATGATTTATGAGGACCTTATGTAAGAAGATTGTTTGTTTTTCTTTGAGACTGACTCTCTGATGCAATAAAAATGATTGTAACGTAATAAAAATTTAAAGTGATTCCAGTATGTTATGATTACTGGGATGATATTGAAAATCATAACTATTTTGGATAATCAAGACATGAAATTTTCATATCATCTCAGGCCGAGAGCACTCATTGATATTCAGATGAATTTCTCTGATGCAACCGATTCGCTTTGAATAAAATACCATCATTACTATAATCCTGGCTGAGGCCCCAAACGTAATACACTATTTGTGTTTGTCTCTTTCCCGTTTGACAATGTCCCCATGGACAAAAGACACTGAAGCCTGTCCAACACCTCAGTGATGAACCGAGTTTATCATCAGTGTTGTCGTCTGTTTTTTTGTCTTCAACAGCAGCAGTTTTGTCGGGGGGTGGGGCTGAGGTCTTCCTGTCCGTCTCTGCAGAGTCTCACTGTCCTGCTGCTGTCAGAGGGTCCTGCAGGAAACTAAAGGTTTCCAACTGTTTCCTTCCTCAAGACCCTCACTGAAACCTGTCTCTCTCTCTCTCTCTGGCTCTGTTCTCTTTAATTGATGACGCACACAGAGGGGGAGAGAAGGGGGAGTGGGCGAGCAGGGTTGCTAGGAGATGGGAGTGTGTGTTATCGCTCTCTGTCAAGGGTGATGTCACTGTGTGTGTGTGTGTGTGTGTGTGTGTGTGTGTGTGTGTAATTAGATAATGTGTGTGAATCATCTCCATTCAACTCTAATGGAGTTCACTGCAGCTTATATAAGACCTGTCTGTCTGTCTGTCTGTCTCTCTGTCTGACTGTCTGTCTGACAGTCTCTGTGTTCTGGCTGTGAAATCTCCTCTTTTGTCCCTCCACAGCCTCTATACTCTAAACAGACCTCAGACACTGCAGAGGAAACATTGTAGTAAATAATCTCCTTTTCTGCAGGACAACAAGAATAGACCACTTTACTCTCTCTGCATTCACAATGTAGTTCGCTTAGCAAACAAAGACTGGAAGCAGGGGGGATCTGCTAGCCATAAAGACTAAAAAAAAACACATAATCGAGGACACCACATTTAATGTATACCTGTAAAATATACACAACAACTTTTAAAAAGTAAACGCCTAAAAAAAGTATAAGTTAACAATGTTAAATATCAGTATGTGAACAACTAATACAAGTATGTGAACTGCTGGACCGAGTTAGTAAGTAAGTAAGTAAGTAAGTGAATGATCATATTGCAACTACTGTAGAGTGACTATGTCACCAAGAGGCGTTGCTCATGAAGCTGCGTTCATAGTCGTCAGAGCAGCAGAAACAGTTGCATTCAAGACTCAACTCAACATGTGATGTGAAATGCAAACACGTCTAGAACACACAGAATATGGTGGATCTGAAAGCTAAACAGTTCACCATTTATCAGAGCCTGAAAGCTAAATCCCCCACATCAGCTGTAGCTACCTTTAGCACAGCAGTCGTAGCTAGCGTTAGCACGCCAGCAGCCAGCCCGTCTAAACAATCTAACTTTACCCCTAATAGACAGCAAAACTCTTAGTGAAGCATCGCTAACTTCATCAACATGTTTACATTATTAATTAGCTCGTTGGATACGTTTTTGTTGGACTGTTTACTGTGATAACGGTCTTGGTTGGCTTAGCATTTTCAATAGCGTTAGCCAACGCTCAACCACTAGCTGCACCTGAAACTCCTCACAAACATGACATTTAGTCACCACATTGTGTGAGATTTATTAGTGTCCGACACCTTAGTATGAAACCAGTATCATAAATTACATACTGTTGCATACAGCTGCACTAATCCAGCTACGCTAATGCAGCTGCGCTAATGCAGCTGCGCTAATGCAGCGGCGCTAATGCCACAATGATAAAACAGGAAGGAAATCATGTGGTGTTTAAAAAAATAAACGTGTTTCTTTACAAGAAATATCAAGAGTTTCAGAGTTTTTGGAAGACAGGACATTGAAAAGGTCACATTAATTACCAATAAAAACAAAAAGAAAGATGACCCTCATCTATGCAGGTCCCTCGGTGTGTGCAGAAAACATTAAGACATCAACCCACATTTCTGTCTCACAGCAAACACTCAGACAAGCTGACTAGAACAACATGACACTGGATATTCAGGATCAGCAACATTTACATCAGATCGTGAGGTAAAAATAACTCCTGGAACTCCTAATGTTCTTTTGTTTGTTATAGCATTTATACTTTTTGTTCTTATCATGGTGAACCTGTCTCCTGGCTATCAGTCATTCTAGTTTGTACTGTAACCATGGACAACAACTACTGGATTACTGTTGGCCCTGAAGAAAAGATGTAAACATGGTGAGATGACCAAAAGATCGCTCTGTTGATGTTGCCTCCTTCAGCTGCCTGATGACCTCAGCACCTGCAGGTCGTAACCATGATAACCGTTCACCATCATCAGTCACAGCAACTCCTCTGTGACCTTTGAACCCTGACACAAACACCCCCCCAACACAATACAGGATGAAGACAAAAAACCTCCCCCCACAGAGCTCCAGCCTCATTCATTAAAACATCTGAGCCCACTGAAACCAGTCTGAGCACTGGACCACCATCTGAGCCTACTGAAACCAGTCTGAGTACAGGATCAACATCTGAGCCCACTGAAACCGGTCTGAGTACTGGATCAACATCTGAGCCCACTGAAACCGGTCTGAGTACTGGATCAACATCTGAGCCCACTGAAACCAGTCTGAGTACTGGATCAACATCTGAGCCCACTGCAACCAGTCTGAGTACTGGATCAACATCAGAGCCCACTGAAACCAGTTTGAGGTTTTACCGGAGGGGATGAAGATGATAACAACAACCATGTTTTAAAATACAACGATCTGTTGCTGGAGAAGATGATAAAGATGACGAAGCAGAAGAAGATGACGATGTAGAAGGTCAGATCAGATCAGATCAGATCAGATCAGGACCCGCAGCAGAGGTGGTCTCGGGGGTTTTAGTTTGTTTTGTTGCTCAGATGGAAACTGGGCGTCTTAAGACAGGAAGTCACAGAGCTGCAGACAGGAAACAGTAAACCCTGCCCAACCCAACACACACACACACACACACACACACACACACACACACACACACACACACACACACACACACACACACACACACACACACACACACACACACTTTGCCAGCTCACTGTAACTTTGAGAATGTTCACACAAAAAAAACATCTTAAAAAACACATTCAAACTCTTCTTCTTTGGTGATGAATTCATGACAAAAGTCACTCAAAGCTTCTTAAACATCTCAGACTTTGTGTGTTTTGTATCACAGCAAACTAAACATATTTGTGTATTCCACACGAGTCATCTGACTTTGTACATCTGGACATTTAAACCTCAGATCTGCATCCTCACAGATTTGGGATCAGAAAACCGCATCTGTTCCTGCAGCAAGAGGCGGTCCACTCAGATCCTGACTCGTGTTGAATGCTGAGGAACCCAACGGTCCACTTTAATGTTTCAGAGGCCTGAAGCAGTGAAACAATAAAGAGCAAACATATTATTGGGAGTAGGAAGAAGTAGATTTAAAAATTGATATCCTTCTACTACACGACATCTCAGTGTGCTTTTACTACGCTACATGTATTACTTTATAGAATCAGATTATTGACCAATAAATGACCTCAAATCTTTTTTGCTGACAGTGTGAAATGAAGCGAACATTTATGTTACCATGGCAACAACAGTCCTGCACGAAAAAAAAAAGCTGGTGAGAAATAATAAGTAGACAAATAAAATTAGAATGATAGATTGAAAGCACTGTTTATTACTCTGTATTTTATCTTCAAGTCATCAGAATAAAAGGGACAGTTTATTACAACCACATCCAAGACCAAACATCCTTATGTCTGTGAACTTCTGATCATTACGGGATGTTTTGTTTCTGTTATGTAGCGGTGTGTTTGTGGACAGCAGGAAGACGAACCCGCTAACAAACACAACTGTATCTTTTTGAAATCAGCGTGGTTACAGCGTTATATAGAGGAGTGTTTGTCTGTAAAAAGTCATATTCATTCCTCAATATAAACACATCTGGAGATCAGCTGATGCTGGCCTCACAAACAATTACACATTTAGCTTTGAGCCTCTGAGCTAATCGTTCAGATCACCAGATCTTGGTCTGTTGTGTTTCCTTTCAGACCATCTGAAACAAACATCACAGAGTAGGTTAAAGAAACCTGAAATACTCACTGAGGTTCTATTTAATACAGCAAACATCACATATGTATGTTATCTGTCAGGTGAATCATGTCCTGAGGGAAACCCTACTGCTGTAGGGAGCATTTCAAAAGTAGTCTCAGACACAAACTAACACAGCATGTCTTCAGACTTTGTACAAAGTGTCGTCATACGGTAGTTATTTTGGCGTCCTTTTCTTTCATTTATTGCAATTAAATCACAACAAAATAGTTTATTTTGTGTTCATAAAGCTGTAGTAAACCAGCCGATGTGCGAAAGTCACCGAGCACATTGGTGATGTTTTGAACTCAAGACAGGATGCCGTTTGGTTTCCCTGCATAGCTTTGACTTGACAACATGTACAAAGCAGCAATATTTCAGACTAAAGACTATCTCAAAATGATCACTTGTTATCCTAATTACATAGTACCTCAAAATAATTACATAAAATAACATAGTATTTTAAAATAATGAGCGATGTTCTGAATAGTTTATCTAAGTCATTATATTAACTTTTCTCATTAAACACAGAAACAGGATAATCACATGGCTGAAAAAAGTCTTTCATAAGAATCAATAATTCTTTCCGGTAACCAAAAGTTAAGAGGAAATTCCATACGTTTCCTTCTGAGAAAAATCATCTGAACAAACTATGTGGATTGGTGAGTTCAGGAACCAGATAGGTCGAACCACATTTCAATAGCCTCCATGAGGAGATGAGCTCAGGAGACAGGAAGTCGCTTGGGATTGGAAGATGTGACAACGAATCAGGTGGCTAGCTTCAGCTTTTAGCATGCAGATTAAGTGTCAGGTTGACACATCTGACCTGGAACTTGGTAAATGCTGTTGGATAATTAAGATTTAAAATTAGGATTCACTGAAATACCTCAAATGATACATTATTGTATCTGGTTAGTGTCCAGTTGTGTCTGGTTTGTCCAGTTCGGACCAAATTGTGTCCATGTGTGATTCAGGATCATGAAGAGAACTTTCTTCAAACCAGACTTGGTGGAAACAAGACCAGGTGAAACCTAGTCTACAGCTGGACCATGTGGTCACTGTGCTTAGTTGCAGATCACATGACATGGTTGATGTACATTTGAGAAAAATATCTTAAGATGTTTGATTTGAAAGATCGTATAATGCAACAAATGGCACTCAGTATATAGTATGAATTTTAGATAACAAACTTTAAACTCACTTATTTGATGTATCTTCTGATTAAATACATGTATGTAATGACAACATCTGTCAATTGATTACATTATTTTCTTTATTGATAGATTGAAAATTTGGTCTATAAAATGTCAGAAAAACGGTGATAAATTACTCAATTATCAATGTACTGTGAAATAAAACAGTAAGTCTAGGACATTTTAGCTGAAAATGACTTTAATGATTCATTAATTATTAAAATTGTGTCTGTCAGTTGACTAATGGAAAATCACTATTTGCACTCAGAATAATTATTTAGTTTTATAAGCAGCTTCCAGATTCAACATACATTTTCTCATACTGGTTCAACCAGAGGCGGGTCTTCCATGGTGGCACGGGGGGGCACGTGCCACCCCTGCATTCTGATTGGCCACCCCGCGTGCCCCCCCAATGGTCATTGGCTCGTTGGTAATGTCAATCATCGTGTAAAGTTCGCTACACACACGGCGCACGTTAAAACGGAAGTAGATGTGAAACCTAAAGTGACGACCGTGTTAAGGACTCATGAAGGCTTTTATTTTCGAAAAAATACAAAGGAAGTAGCTCTGTGGCTCTGCGGTAATGAACTCGTTTAACTTCAACAGTCGGACTTTCTTGCAACATGATGCTTCGGTAACTTACAACGAGTGCAACGAGTTAAGGTAAGAACAGAACACTACAGGTTCTTTAAAACTGTCGGTCACAAAAATGTTTTGCCAACTTCTGTTAAATTTGCATGAAAAACTGCTCTTAAACAACACGACGACAGGTGTGTTTTACTTTAGTTAGCTCTCCACCTGAAAAAACGTCAACACATCTCTCCACTGTTTCAGTAAGGTTAGCATCTGTCATGTGTTTTGCGACATGAATTAATAGTCAACAACAGAGTAGCCTATCATCATTGTTGCTACTGTTGGTACAGTGCAAATAACATGCTTTTCATTGTGTTTGTGAACACGTTTTCAATGTATAGCCTACTACAGTATGAAACGGAGGCAGGGAGATATCTTCGATTTCTTCTCCAAGAAGAAAATTAGCAGGGAAAGTGCAGGTGACCAGGATGAGAGTCAAGCTGAATGCAACCAGGCAGAACAGGGTCAAAATTCCCAGGGCCAGAGCCAGACCAGCACTTGATCTGATTGTGATACAGGACATAAAATTGTTTATAAAATGTAAAGAGCTGAGAAGTTATTTTGAAGTGTCAGCACTGAGCAGTACATTGAGTTTTACTTGATCTGATTGTGATACAGGACATAAAATTGTTGACACAATGTAAAGAGCTGAGCAGTTGTTATTGTCAATTTCACTGTGAGAATTTGAGTGGCAGTGCTGTCCTAATTTCATTTTGATGTTGTTGCTTAATCTTAATAAAACACAGAACACTGAGCTTTTTATTCTATTTTTTGAAAATTCTATTTCACATTTTAATTTTATTTATTTTTAATATCATGGGCTCTTTTTTTTTTCTTTACATTGTTTCAGTGGTGTTTAAAACTGTTTACTAAACAGAACTGCTATGTTCACTGTACAAAGCTTTCTCCCCCCCCCCCCCCTTGTTTCTGTTACTTTTGGGCGGCCCCCCCAGATTAATGGTCGTTACCCCCTGTGCCACCCCACAAAAAATTCTCTGGACCCGCCCCTGGGTTCAACTACAACACTTAAATGTTACATTCAGAAGATACAGAACATCAGCCTCAGAATCAGAAAAGTATTTCAAATCACTTCTTATCAAAATCCATGCTAGTACATTTACAAAATGTCCTTTCTGCCTAATTATTATTATCTCTTATATTATTATTAATTTATAATTAATGCATTTTACTTTGCTGGTCCGATTTTATTTGTGTTGATCAACCAAGTTTATTTTTATTATTTTTCACTAAAATTAAAGAATTGAAGAAAGGTGTTTATTTATTATTGATAAATTACTTCATTAATCGATTAGTTAATTAATATTGAACCGATTTCATTCAGCAACACGTTTCCTTTAAACAGGTTGTTCCATGTTGTGTGTGATATGATCAGATGAGTGATCAATCAGCCTGTTTGACCAGTGACGTCAGCAGGAGGCCTTCAACACACGCATACACACACACACACACACCAACACACGCACACACACACCTGTCTGCAGCTACAGTTTCGTACAGATCAGTCAATCACAGTGATTGACAGGTGATCAGCATCCGTTGCACTCGGGGTAGACAAGAGCTCGTGCTGTGCGTGTCAGGCGGGTACACGCTTGTTCTCGTTCGCTCTTTCTCTCACACGCACGCGCGCGCGCGTGTGTACTCACGGTGTTCCGGAGGTCCTGCAGCGCCACGCTCATCCTGGAGCTCCGTCCCCGAAAACAGAGCGCTACCGACGGCCGCTCCGCCGTCCCATCCTCCCCGGCTGTCCCTCCGTTTGTCCTCCGCGGTGTCTCTCTGTCTGTCCCTTTCTCTTGGTTCTCCGTCCTCCTCCCTCTTCTCCTTGTTTTGTGTCAGCAGCAGCAGCAGCGTCTGGAGGTTTTCTCTGATTTCTCTCCTTCTCTGTCTCCTCAGACCCCGCCCAGCATCCAACCAGCTTCTTCCTCTCACAAACAAACACACCCCGAGAAACAGAGGGACTGACGTCATCCTCACGGTCTACGTCACCTCCTCCATCTATCTATCTATCTATCTATCTATCTATCTATCTATCTATCTATCTATCTATCTATCTATCTATCTATCTATCTATCTATCTATCTATCTATCTATCTATCTATCTATCTATCTATCTATCTCTTGTGTCTTCATTCATGCATTCATTCATTCATCACAATCACAGAAAAAAAGAAGAATATATTGACAACTACATTTTTCGTCATAAGTTGATTGATTGGAAACACAGGATCAATGGATTTACTAGCAGCTGCAATGCATTCACATACAATATCGATGTTGTATAAACTATGTAAAATTATTTTCTATATGTATGAAGGTCACATCACCTGAATGTAAATATACAAGTTCATTCAACTAAAATATTCTAGCCTTTACTTCTTAAAGAGACATAATCAGTTTGTTAGCAGACAGCATGCATTGGACAACATGAACATGTCACGTCCTGTCACAAGGTCTTCATGCATAAATAAGGGATAAATCAATCACTTTTTGTTTTCTATGAATGCAAACCTATCAGCTTTTTCAAGTCACTCGTGATAGTATTCAAAATTATCCTGATAATGGAAATTCACCCCCTCCAAATCATAAGTGTTTTCTATCATCTCATTTTACTTCCCAGCATGCAGATTAACATTAAAGAAAAACAGATATGATGGAAACTATGTCTTCATCTTTAATCCTGATCAAAACAATGTCAAACACGACTTCAGCCTCTGAAAAACATTTTTCATTTCAAAGTCTATATATATTTCCTTCAATCATATTTTCTGTGAACACCCACAGAAAATGACTGAACTGAAGACATAAAAGAGTTTGCAGCAGGTATTAAATCTGTTATTTGTTATTTTTTGTTGACGTCCTGCTGCAGAATAATCAATAAGTTCAATCATTAGAAGAAGAAAACCTTTCATTGATCACCATAACCATAACATAACAACATAACCATAACAATCAAAATGGCCTACAGTTGGAAGAAGAGAGCAGGAAACTTTAAACCTCGTTTCCACGCAAAGAGTTCGCAGGAAAAATGAAACAATAACAAAGAAGCAATTGAGAAGTGTTGAAACTGGTTGAACTGGATTCAGTCAGCAGAGGACGAATCCTATCAGTGTCAAAATATAAGTCCTAAATTAAAGGTTTAGGTTAATTAAGGTTACTTCATGTGAAGTGGGATATTGTCATATAACATTTATTATAGTATTTCCATTTTATGTCTCAGGTAAGTATTGTACGTTGTACAGCAATACATTTATCTGACACACATAATTACTTTTCATATTAGTCCAAGTAAAAATTACACATATAAGTTCATAAAATATGACACAATTTCAAATATGAAACTGTTTTTATTAAAGTCTGTACAAAGTAAACAAATATGAATCCAACCCGATTGATTAATTCATATATAAAACAAACAGATGAAAGCCTGTTTGACTGGGTCTTGAGTATCATCTATTATTAAACAGCGCCACCGGCTGGCCACAGACACACACTACACACAAACTCTGCAACTAAAACAATAAAACCAAACAGTTCAAGTCTCACTGTGTCATTACAACAGTAACACATAAACAAAAACACTTTAACTCTCCTTATCATAACAACGAATGTATAACCCATAATAATGGTAATAACGACCATATCTTTATTGCCAAAAACTCCCATTACAAGGTTTTGACCACATTCTGTTGAATTTAACAAGAGAAGGGATATTTAATTAAATATCTTTGAATATTTTGGAGATTTCTTTTTCTGATATTTTGGTAAGACTTCAGGTAAACACTTATCAGCATTAAATGCTTAACTAATGCCCAGTTCATCCTGAGTTAATGTAGAACTCATGTAAGACTCATGGAGGACTCGGCCATGAATTAATGGTTACTTCATCAGTAACAAATCAAAAGTAATTTAATTACCGTAATTAATTAGAGACATCATTCATGAGAATCTTTAACCTAAGTCACTTCGTATTCAGGGTCGCGGGTCGCTGACATTGGGCGAAGGCAGGGTTCAATCGGAACAGGATGCCAGTCTATGAACTCAGAAATGTTCCTTGAAATGTATTCATGCCATTAATTAATGAATGAATTACAATAACTGAAAACTAATATCAGCAACCTAAACTCCTGTTTTTGGGATAGGAACATTTCTGCAGTATTCTTTAAGTCCAAGATTCAATGCCAGGAGACAGACATGTTGCACGTAGCATCACTCTTCAGGCTCGAACGGGATCCATTATGCACTATAATAATAAAGAAGCTTGACGTAGCCTGAATTAGTCTACTAGCGGGAAGGCGTCCGCAAAGGCATCTCTCCCATGAACAAGACAAGCCTTCCTCGTCCGGCACCAGGCAGTCCATCAATGGAAAGGTGCAGTCTGAACAGACCTTCCTGTGCATAATGGATCCCATTATACCCATGTTGTACAGATGAACTATTCATATTTTTTTTAGATATTTTGATATATTTGTGATATATTTTACTCATATGTTAAGGACACTTTAATGATATTTTTGGATATGCACTGATATTTTCAATAAGGATAATTTATTAATATTGTTGGATATATATATAGTATCATTCAGAATATTTAATCAATATTTGTAGGGTAGCATACTTTATACATACATTATACATCCTACATACAGTACATACAGTCAACGATATACATCTTTTATGTATATTTTACGATATTAATAACCTAATCTGGATATATATTTTTATTTAACTGTACGTGAATGTTTTCTTTTAATATATATATATATATATATATATATATATATATATATATATATATATATATATATATATATATATATATATTCACGTTCACAATGTTGTGTCTCAGATTTCAAAACAAAACTCATATTAAAGTTATCACTATCAGTCAGTCTGAGCTCACAGGTTCCCGTGCTGTGATTGGTCTGTTGGTGGTGGGCGGGGCTTCGGACACAGGGTTGATACAATGCACCATTTCTCCAGCAGAGGGCAGACCGAGACCATCTCAATGCAGACTGGAAAAACATGAACCTGAACCAGAATCAGTTTCAGAAAGTAACTCATTCATTCATGATCTCTTCCATCCTCTTTTCTGACTTTGATTAAAAAGAAATACATTTTACAATCTCGTGTTACTCACCGTGTTTCCATCAAGATTTTCCTGCCGTATTTTGTTCTTCCTACCCTTTATTTAATGTTTTTATACCAATAAAATAAAAAAGAAAAGAAGAGAAACTGAAATATTAGTGATCATATGATGGTTAAATGTCTGATTCTTCATCACCTCCTCCTCCTCCTCCTCCTCTTCATCACATAACCATAAACTCTGTGATCATCTCATCTTTACTGTCTGATTCTCTTCATCCTTCACTGGAGTCATTACACTTGCGTCACTTGCTCA
Organism: Chelidonichthys spinosus; assembly: GCA_029853015.1. NCBI lineage: Eukaryota > Metazoa > Chordata > Actinopteri > Perciformes > Triglidae > Chelidonichthys > Chelidonichthys spinosus. The sequence continues at coordinate 7,055,975 of CM056828.1, read as the reverse complement.
AAATGGATAGTCCATTCCTCCAAAGCAAGTATGAATGCCAAAATGAGAAGTCTTGACACCATCGGTTATGAACAAGATAGTCAAATGGCTTTGTCATGTTTTCATTATGACAGTTTATTCTCTGTGTTTTCCAATACAAAAAAAGGTCAGAACTCGGTGACACTACCTATACACTATACACTACTGGTACAGCCATTTGAAAACAGTAAAGTTACACATTGCTGTAGTTAGGGGAGTAAGTGAAGTGAGTAAGTACATTTTTACTGTATATGCTCTTTGCGATTCTACAGCATTGTGCAAGAGAAAAATACACTACAGTCACTTATTTAGACCAAACATAAGAAACACTCTTTTGGTAGAGCTTCAATTCACAGTGGTTCTTCCAACATTTGGTTCACCCTCCGACCACCCTCAGCCACTGTGAGGCCGTGAGTGACAACATGGTCCACAACTGCAGCCCTAATTTCATTAGGAATCTGTCTACATATTTGGCCTCTTCTCCCTCTTCCCCTGTTTTGTAGAAATGGTCCACACTATGTCCTGCTCGGTTCATTATACTTACCAAGTGAGGGTTCATGGGATTCATCCCTGAGTGTGAACACGTGGCTTGTCATTGGTTACAACTAATACTTCACACACCTCCTCGTGAGTGAAAGCTGAAGTTCACCTGAGAGCAATTGTTCAATTTAGGAGACATTTCCAGGAAAAAAAATGATAAAGAAAGGTATAAAATTAGCTTGACAGAATTTGATAACTAGTTCAACAATTTTGTATGTAATGACTATTAGTTTTATTGGGAATGACTATTCAGCATCTATAAATATAGTTCATTTTGACTGACATGACATAAGCAAATGATAATGTTATAAAACAGCAGAGAATTGTATGAAAGCAACTGATATATGTCCAAAAGCATTTGCAATTTGTTCAGAGGGAGGAGGAATTGCTGCTATGATGTGCACAAATGACTAAATGTTGTGGAGGTTGAACTAATAGTTATGAGAATTTTCATTCTGATCTGAGAAAAGCACCAAAGCGACTGAGAGAAACTGTAACATCCTCCGCTTCTTCCTCACCTCCTCCTGCTCCTCTTCATCACATGGTTGTAAACTGTGATGGTCTCATCTTCACTGTTTGATTCTCTTCATCCTTGACTGGAGTCATTAACGTCCTCCTCCTCTTCATCGCCTCCTACTCATAACCTCCTCATCACCGCCTCCCTCCGTTTTATATTGACGAGGATAAACACATGAAATCATTCATGTGAGCATTGCAACAGATTTCCTTCGTTCTTCTTCTTTCTTTCTTTCTTTCTTTCTTTCTTCCTTCAGAACATTTAGTCCATGTTTTCCTTCTTTTCTTTCTCTCTTCTTCCCCCTATCTATTCATTTTTGTGTCCTTCCTTTGTGTTCTTCATGTTCTTTCTTCATCATCTTCTTTTCTTCTTCTATAATGTCTCTTTTGTCTTGCTTCTACTTTCCTTTTTTTATCCCTGTCTCCCTCTAAATCACCCTTTCTTTTCTTTACTTTCCTATGTTCCCTTTTCCTCTCTTCAGTGATGCCTGAGAGTAAAATGAATGAGAGTTAATGGCAGCAGATAAAAAGAAGACGCTGTGAAGGAAAGAAAGAAGACTGGAGAATGAGCGAGACTACGTTTTAAACACATCATCACCTGTACGCTCTGAAAGGTTTTAACAGTTTGTTGTTGCATCTTTTAATTTAAAATATAAATAGACAAATCAGGAAAAAGTGGCTTCATACAAATTAAATATATAGATTACAAACGGTATTCTTATAGATTTTAAAAAAAAAAGTGGTTTGAAGGAACTTGTGAGTTGTTTTGGACAAAAGTGTCAAGTGAAAGTATTATGATTCAGCTGTTACATCCATCCATCCATCCCATCCATCCATCCATCCATCCATCCATTGTCTACCGCTTATCCTGTATTCAGGGTCGCGGGGGGGCTGAAGCCGATCCCAGCTGTCAGTGGGCGAAGGCAGGGTACAGCCTGGACAGGACGCCAGTCTATCACAGGGCTGACATGTAGAGACAGACAACCATTCACGCTCACATTCACACCTAGAGTGTTTCAGGTTACATTTTTGATTAAATTATTAAAGTGCAAAACAATGAAAAATGACAACAAAGAGACACTTAAGAACAACAAGAAACCAAACGATCACGAAGAGATGCTTAATGACGACAAAGAGACAGAAAAAGACCACTAAGAGATGCAGATGCACCAACGATGCTTCATCAGTCACGGCTGAAATCATCACTATCGCTGCTTTGCACAGCGTGAAGTCCCAGAAACGAGAGTTCATAATATCACCCAGAGGTGCTCGGTACATTTAATTAAACTGTATTAACTTTGTAAAGACACAAGAAAAGACAACAAGAAAAGATGCATTATGCCAGGTTGTAGCAAATTGCTATTTTCCCACCTGTAGTCCCTCGAGGAGAAGATTCATAAAAGAACAAACAAAAGCAAAAACAAAAAAAACAAAAGACAAAACAATAGATCAAATAGATAAATAGAAACAGAGACAACAGGACACGTGATCTGTCAGATGTTTGCCCCCTAAAATTTAGAGCTATGTTGTCCCCCAACACACACACACACACACACACACACACACACACACACAGACACATATGTGTACACACTGTCTGCATAGCAGCCATTTAGAAAAATCTTGTACATGAAATAACTTCAACTGTATCTAGGAAGACACGTCTGCTGGTTTAGAAAATCCAGAATAAACTATTTTGCTGTTTTTTAATTGCAATAAACAGAATGCTGAAATAACTATAACAGAATACAAGATTTATGTCCTGTGTTTCTGATTCAGCCGCGTCAGTAGGTCGGTGCCGACAGGAAGAGAATCTCAACACTGATTGGCTTGACGACAGACAGGCGTCCAGTGGAGATGAGGAGGGTTTGACCGGGGCTTGATGTATAGTACCAGTTCCATTCACGGTCCCGTAGACCAGCACCGGACTTCCTCATCTCATCTGGATGTGATCTGGGTGAGACAGCGACCGGAAATCAGTGGAGTGAACCGAGAGGAGTGGAGGTCTGTCTCATCATAAAACACCTCCTCCGCCTCCTCCTCTCTGTATCATCTACCTGCAGACTGACCCAAGGGCCCTTTCTACCCATCATGCAGTGGGGCTTTACAAAGACCTCACACAGTTTTGACACGCCTCCGGCCTGGAGGCTGTTGATAACGATACCGCGGCAATGGGCTTTGATTCTCTTTTGGTTTATCAGCCCCTCCTCTGTGATTGGTCCAGATCACCTGAGGGCAGTTTGACCTGTGACCTCTGAGTGGCCACTGACGTCATCCTGCTGTGTGTGTGCCTACATGTGCGTGTATATGTGTGTGTGTGTGAATGGCTGCTGATGTTGTGTTTCACCTTAAAAAGACGATTCATTGAAAACAAAAAAGGACTAATCAGCTGCAGTATACAGCATCACACACACACACACACACACAGTCAAAAGGCAGTGTGTGTGTGTGTGTGTGTGTGTGTGTGTGTGTGTGTCTCGCGTTCCAGTGAAGCTTTCAGCTGTAATTAAAGCTCATTAAAGTTTATTGAAGCCGTGTAAAAATGCTGGCGTCTGATTGGCTGACGGATTAATTGGTGGCTGAGGCTCCTGCAGCTGCTGCTTCCTGTTTATTAAAGGAAATGCTCGCTTTCTTAACAAGGCGGAGAGGTGTGTGACATCATCATGACTTCCTGTCAGAGATTGGAGACACCTGCAGACTCACCTTCATTATGCTAGGGACAAATAAAAGCAATATGAGTCATGACTTTCAATTTCAGTGGTTCATTATCTTCAGCTCCAGCTCAAACATGTTTTTCTTCGCCTGCCACCAAATTCTATTCACGCATTTTTTATTTTTTTTTTACCTGGGAGTACATATACAACTTCACTTCAAAAGAATGCGGTATTTGGAATATGTGTGGTAGTAAGTTATATGTGAGATATATTAAATTACTATATCGCAAATACAGCAACTATAAAAATTGTCACGTAATTTTCTTAATAAGACCTGCTTTGGTATCTCTCTTCTCTCGCTTTCTCTCTCCAGGCTGACTGTACACGGTTTCAACTTTTGATTTGGATCAATTTGATTTGCCTGTATTCGGCTTTCAACATGAAGACAGATCTCAGCTAGTGGTGCTAACAGTGCTAACAACTGCGAAAGTGCTGACTTGCTAACAGATTATATTCAATGTGAAGATCCCAAGGTAAATATACAGTATCTTAAGAAGAAGAAGGTAAACACATAATCAGACTAAAAGTTTACATGCCAAATGGAGAAAGGACAGCTGTGTGAATGTGGAAATGAACTTATGATATAATTTATGTGCTTTAGCCGTTTGTCAGAGAGTGCCTCAGTCTCATGTACCTCACAATCCTGTGGACTCTCTACGTCACTTTGCTGCTTTTTACGTTCACTGTGATAATTCATATTCATTTTTTGGGGCTGTTTTTGCCTTTTATTGAGAGAGAGAGAGAGAGAGAGAGAGAGAGAGAGAGAGAGAGAGAGAGAGAGTGAGCGTAAAAGGGGGAGAGTGAGATTGAGAGGACATCGCAGAAAGAGCTGCCGGTCGGATTCAAACCCGGGGCCGCTGCGGTGAGTACTCAGCCTCGGTACGTGGGGCCCCGATTCTACCACTGAGCCATCCTGACGCCCCACTGTGGTAATTATAAGATAAGTAAGCCTTCTTTCCCCTTGAATGTTCTTATATTCATGCTATTCTTTATTTCCTAGTCCCTTTCACACCACTGGGGTTGCAGCTGAAAGAATAATGCTACAATATTGTCATACAATTTCCTCAAGAGGATGAATAAATCATCTGCTATTGTATGAGAATATGTATCACATTCATTCAATGGAATACACAAATTACTGTAGTCAGATCTATTTAGCTCTAGCTGGGACAGTGATAATATAAACATATTCATGTACACATTGACACATGATGCCAGCTGTCCTTCCTGCATTTGGGAGATGCAACTGTGTTGCTTATATTATGAGTTTAACGTCTTTGTATTTGAATTACTATTCTATTTGCTGCAAACGATTGTACTCAAAGAGTAAATAAAGTTGTATTCAGCTTTATGACTATATGATAATAACTAATAACAAAAACAGTAAATCAGTAAACAAAGTTGAACTCTGACCTGAAAAGGAAATAATGAATTTCAAAATGTTTGAAAACATTCATGAATTTGTTTGTGAATGAGACTGACCTGACTGACTTCAAACATCACGTGACCACAGATTTTTGTCATGTGACCTGAGAGACTCATAAGTCATCAGTCATGTTCTGTTTGTGTGTGTGTGTGTGTGTGTGTGTGTGTGTGTGTGTGTGTGTCAGCAGTCAATCATCAGCTCTAAGGTTTAATTCCTGAAAGCTTTTTTTTTTAACAAAGAGTTCATGAATAAAAGGAGCTGGTAATCTGACTGCAGCAGCTGCTACACACACACACACACACACACACACACACACACACACAGGAGACCAGTTTAACATCAGGACCAGGTAAAATAACTCACGATGACATGAACATGCTCTTAAATTGGCAGACTTTCTGCATCAAGAGAAGTTGTATAACATATATACAGTAAACAGCATAGATAGATAGATAGATAGATAGATAGATAGATAGATAGATAGATAGATAGATAGATAGATAGATAGATAGATAGATAGATAGATAGATAGATAGATAGATAGATAGATAGATAGATAAAATATTCTATATAATAATGAAATATGATGTGAGGTTGTGATGCAGTACAAATGTGGTTAGTGAAAATTGGTTTGGGCTAAAAACAAAACCTGGCTCGTCTCCATAAACCATAAAACCAGCCAACAGCCAATGAGGAGTTCCAGCTGGAAGTCAGAAATCTGGAGAAGCTGACACGGCTGCAGGGCTACAGTGAGTCATCACCACTATATCGTTAGTGTCTTTAAAACTGAAGTGTTTGAAAGCATTATTGCATTTTTCCTTTTCATGTTCGTGAGCCTATATTAACATTGCTATCTTTTATTGTGACACATTGGTTTTGTAGCACAATCTCAGCTCCAAATGATAACACACTTTTTGTAACTGCATCATTCTTTCCCCTGTACGTGCCCATGAGCTTCTAAAAACGAGACATGCGTCTCTTCTATGCAGACGATGAACTCACTTCTGACCGTGATCTTGATTTATCTGGTTTTGGGTGTATCACAACATTTTGTCCACGTCTCACCCAGATGACAGTTCTACTCTCTAAATATCAGTCAGATATCTTAGTGTTTAGCTTGACACTTTCCAACACACAAAGTAAATATTCAGAGCAGAATAACAAAGACAAATAAAAAACATCTTCTCAGTCAAAGCAGGTCTGTCTCCATTTCAGTTTCTATATTTTTTACTTACATTTTTAGTTATTCTTTCAACTGTGTGTCTTATATTTATTTATATAAAGTTATTTATCTTTTTCTCACAGCTGTAATGTGAATTCATCCTCTGGTCTGATTTAATCAGGAAGAAACAACTCATTAAACGCTAAATAGTTTTCCATCGTGTTGTTATGCGTTCATTAACCTTCATTAGCTGTTATTTTAGTGTTGAATCTCCCTGTCAGCTGTTAATGAGCAGCATTAAACACTTCTAATATGATGAAGATGTTTATTTCCTCCTCTGTCAGAAGACACTGGTGACAGTTTGTCTCAAACTGATTTTATTCAAACAGACAATTAAAAATAGTTTCATTATTACATTCAGAAAGAATCACCTCAGAAAAATCTAAACAATCCATCCAAACTAATCATTGACAGATGGGTCCATACAGTTTCTGTAGTGTCTGGTGGAGATGACATGGTGGGGATGGATGCATGATGACCAGCCTCTCAACAGGAAGTGAAGGTCTTCCAGAAGAAGTTCTTGCAGCCAGCTTTTCTCTCTCGGGGGGCGAGTAGTGGTCCGCCGTTGGCGGCGGCAGCTCGTTCCAGGTCCACATGAACGTCTTCAGGTTCTCCTTCAGCCAGAGGGAAGTTATCCTCCTCCAGAGCCTCGTTCTCCACCTGAAGGAGGTCAGACAGAAGAAGCTCTGCCAGCGACGCCCGAGACATGTCCTGAAATGTGGAAATAAACATATATTTAAAAACAGCAAGACCCAAGTCAAACATTAATACAAGTATACAAAAAGCAGGGAGACCGAAAAGTCCTAAAAAGGAATAAATGAATAGAAGCAAATATTTATATATTTTTAAATTAAATATACTGAAAATACAGAAAATGACGATGAACACCAAGGTTAAATGTTTTTATTTCTGTATTTTCATGAATAAATTCTTTTTCAGTTTTCAACATTTGAGGGTTTTTTTTGTTAAAAAAATGTCCTCATTAAAGACTAGTAATTTAATAACTATTAAATTATATGAATCTAAGTCAACAAAACTACAAAAACAAGTAATTTAACATATTCAATCATTACATATTAGAAAATACACAAATATCTTCAGGAAGGATAAAGAAAACACTGACTGGAGTTCAGTTACATCATTTGAGTTGCAACAAAGTGGATCTTCATTTTTAACTTGAATTGGCAATTTAAGGGAGACTTACTAATGGAGATCCACTCGTTACCTCAACAACAAACACTGTTTAACTAAGAAGGTTTAGTTAGGTTGGTAGGTTAGGTAAAACAAGTTAGTAAGTGAACCGTTTGGATGTTAACGAGTTTATGAGTAAAACAATCACTTATAGATATCTAACCCTATGGTCATTTTTGGTGAATTTAGTTGAAATCAATGCAATCAAAGTAGTAAATAAATGTGTTCTTTCCACTAGTCTGAAAGAAGACATGTTATGGAAGATAAATAGATGAAAATCTGTAAATTGATCAGAGCATGAAGAAAATGTTTTTGCCTGAAGTTTCAAAAGCAGCTAAATGCAAATGAAACTTGCAAGAGACTCACAGAAAAAAAAAGCAACTCCCCTGTACATGTATATTTAAATAGTTTAATATGACACAATATCTGAAAACCACCTGACTGATTTTAGTGTGAAAGACACTACGTTCAACAAGTTGAAGAGGACTGTTAGAATAGTGGGTCGAGTTTGAAGTCATATCTGTTTCAAAGATGGAGATAATGTGGCAATATTAAAAACTAACGACATAAAAAAAAAGTGGCGCAAGAACAAACAATACTTCCCATCGTAGTTTGACATGAAAAAAAAAAGAGGAAATTGTGACCATATACACCATTCAGTAGATTTCAATTTCATGACTGATTTCATGCTGTCCGACTGTGTTGGTAGAGCAGATCGTCCTTTAACCACAAGGTTGGCAGTTCCTTCTGCCACATGTCCAAGTGTCCTTGAGCAAGACACTGAACCCTGCAATATCTCCCAACTGCTTCTAGTGCAGAGGTCAAAGTTAATGTATTCAAATGAAGATTGAAATATAGTTAATGTTTAGTTTTCAAGTCTGATCCTGACCATCAGAACCGGAAACTTGATCTGGACCTGATCTGGACCTGATCGGGACCTGATCGGGACCTGATCTGTCACTGATGTCGAACACCTGATCTGAACCAGTTTGATTACCTCGGAAGATGAGACTCAGATATAAACGAGAAGTGATCGTGTTGTCTGCGGAGAATAAAGATTAAAACCTCTTCTATTAATCTCTTGATGAAATAATCAGAGTGAAGCAGCAGATGTATTCATCGACGGAAAATTAAAAGACTTTGATTTAGATAATTACTTAATTGTTTCATGCAGAAGAACTTCTTCTAAACTTCATGGAGTGTGCGTTTTTTAAATTTTTGTTAATCTTTCTTCAAACAAAATTAAACTTTTGAACAATTTACTGATGTTTTATTGACCAAACAATTCATCATTTAATGGGAAATATAATCAGCAGATTAATTGATAGTGAAAATAATCATTATTTGTCATCATGTCATCATTTGTCATCTATTTGAAAGGAAATAAGATTTTAAGGCAGCAATCATCAGCTGTCTCTCAGCCGACGTGCCAATCAAATTATTATTATTTATTTATTGAATATTCGATAACACGTTAAATAAAAAAGTGGCTGAATTCTAAAATAAAATAAAAGGCTGTGATTCAATATTTGTTTCGCTTCAAACTGTCTCACACTGTAAGGGACTGTCTGTCTGTCTGTCTGTCTGTCTGTCTGTCTGTCACTGAGCAATAATTTAACAGAACAAAATCAGGTCAAAGATAACTTTTGTAATTATTTCTCACATATTCATCATGAATTAATGTATTCTTTACTTCATAATTGTTTTATGCCGTGTGTTCTGTGCAGCACAATATTGATTAGTATAATAATATTATATTGTTACATGCATTTTTAAAAATAATAGATCAATAATATAATAAAAAATATAGCAGTCTAACAGTAACTGTCCATCTGTCACTTTATAAAAAAATTGGCAAAAAATGGCTAATTAATTTAATAACATTTTCATCATGAATGTTTTTTTTTTTTTATTTAATTCTAAAACACAATCAGGTTGATTGAATCATTGATTGAAAATGTAATTTATTAACCTCTACCTTAAATATTTTTCTATTCTCACTTCACTGTCAGACATTTAAAATTAAAAAATAAATTCCATTACATCAAGACACTAAATTTAACAGTAAAACTTCGAAACAGCCAACTAAAACTAGGCTACTCTTAATTTTCATTAGAATTCATTTGAATTTAGATCTTTTCATTTTAATTCAGATGTTCGTTTGTCTTTGACTCTATCAGCAAGTTGAAGTGAAAACAGGTCGACATGGAGACATTAATACAACAACTATCATAATAACTATAAAAGGTTTTAACGTTTAATTTATGAAAGGCTGTCTCTCTCTGTGTGTGTGTCTGTCCTCTGTCTGTCTCTTTGTGTCTGTCTGTGTCTCGGTGCGCGCGCGTCGGACCTGTTTGGAGCCCAGCAGCGGGGTCCGGTGCAGAAGCAGGCGGAGTTTGGAGTCTCTCTGTGCGGCAGAGGAGCAGCTGATGGAGGCGGTGAGGGAGAGTAGGAGCAGAAGGAGGCAGCGGAGGCGCGAGGACGAGACCATCTTGATCACCTGTCTGTCAGTCTTTCTGTCTGCGGGTCGGAGTATCTACTGGGTCTAACCCGTCACAGCGGCTCTTATACAGCCCGCTGACGTCACCGATCACCGTCTGCAGTGGGGGGGTTGACTGATTATGATGATGATGATGATGATGATGATGATGATGATGATGTTTCCACCACCTCCCTCTTTAGTGAAATGATCCGTTTTCAAACACTTTCTTTCCTCCCTGCTGCTCTGTTGGGTTTTGTCAGCTGAAGACTGAAGGCTGAAGGCTGAAGGCTGAAGGTCCCCTGAGGGACGCCAAGCTCAGGCCACCAAACCTTTCATTGCTTCTCATTCTGCCAGTGATCTATCAATAGTGTTAGTAGATGGGACCGATCTCTGAATAAACAGCTGATGTTGGTTCATGTTCAAGACAAACAAATCAAAGTTGTTACTGTCCTTCATCAATAATTATAATAATGAATAATAATACTAACATCAGACTGCGTGAGGGCCGGACGTGTTAAATAGCTCCAATATTTGTGTCCTTTGCTGATGTCTTGTGTCTCTTTGTGGTCATCTTGTGTCTCTTTGCTGAAGTCTTGTGTCTCTTTGTGGTCATCTTGTGTCTCTGATGATGTCTTGTGTCTCTTTGTGGTCATCTTGTGTCTCTTTGCTGAAGTCTTGTGTCTCTTTGTGGTCATCTTGTGTCTCTTTGCTGAAGTCTTGTGTCTCTTTGTGGTCATCTTGTGTCTCTGATGATGTCTTGTATCTCTTTGCTGAAGTCTTGTATCTCTTTGCTGAAGTCTTGTGTCTCTTTGCTGAAGTCTTGTGTCTCTTTGCTGAAGTCTTGTGTATCTTTGTGATCGTCTTGTGTCTCTTTGTGGTCGTCTTGTGTCTCTTTGTGGTCATCTTGTGTCTCGTTGTGGTCATCTTGTGTCTCTTTGTGGTTGTCGTGTGTCTCTTTGATGATGTCTTGTGACACTTTGCTGACGTCTTGTGTCTCTTTGTGGTTGTCTTGCGTCTCTTTGTGGTCGTCTTGTGTCTCTTTGTGGTCGTCTTGTGTCTCTATGCTGATGTCTTGTGTCTCTTTGCGGACGTCTTGTGTCTCTTTTTGGTCGTCTTGTGTCTCTTTGGAGTCTTTTTGGTCTCTGGTCCAGGTCCCTGGGTAATAAGGGGGCTCTGACTGTGCCCTGCATGAATTCCCCTCCATCTATGATCAACTGTTGATAAATGTGAAATGTTCAGGGAAGCATGAATTTTCCATCCCTCTGAGTGGGCGGGGTCTGTGGCTGCGTCGACTGTTGCTAGTCACTGATTGGTCATCTTGCTGCTTGCAGGTCTTTTCATGGAAAAACATTTCACCTGCTGAGACACTCAGACAGCTGAATGATTAAACCTTTTATCTTTGCTCACACATGTCTCCATTATTATTCCTCCGTTAATGAATTCCTCTTCAAACCAGTCCACCACTTCACCTGAATCACAGACAGAACTGATGTTTAGACAGGAAGTGAAGCCAATTTGAACACTGGAATGTATTAAATAATAACAACAACTCGAATTTGGTCTGAGCAGGAACCCAGAGGGGTATTCCATCAAACTCGCTAAGCGCAAAGCAGGGCTAATTTCGATAAGCCTCGCTACCTTTAGCGAGTGACTTGAGGCACTCTCCGCTAAGTAACCATGGGAATTTATCTGACCAAACTAGCCTGCCCGGGGGCAGGCTAACCATCAGGTTTACTTTAGCAGGGGTTTCAGAGAAGTCCGTCTGTCGGAAACAACTGTACCAGCAGAAGGTTCCGCCAAGCCTAGTCCTCGGGATTTTGCCACGTAAAAGACCAAAAATTAAATATATGAAGTACAAACAGACTATATTTTCATCAAGCATCTAAAAACACATGCTTGCAATTAAAAAAATATGAATAAATCATTAAATCATCAATAAATCAAGACCGACTGGCCGTATCATTATCTAAAGCCCTCAGTTGGGTGAGTGGTGATGCACCTGCCCTTGAATGTGGGCATCGCAGGTTCTCATCCCAGCGAGGACATCTCATTTGGTTTTTTTTGCCTGTATAATTGTCTTTCAGAGAATTAGACCAACATTTTACCTTAACTATGATAAATATGTCATACAATTTCCCCAGAACCCAAATATAACTTGCAAAAACATGATAGACATAAAGATGTTATTATGAATAGCATGTTTTAGATCCCAATGACAAAGGCATTGCTGCATGCAATTTTCAGGCACATAAATTCCTTTCGGGTGAGTTCATTAATAAGTTCATTGAATGTATTCATTAAATTGTTGAGATAAATGAGTTGGTCAATGTAGATGCATTTACTAGGCCTATCTAAAAAGAGAGAGAGAGAGAGAGAGAGAGAGAGAGAGAGAGAGAGAGAGAGAGAGAGAGAGGGAGAGAGTTCCGGCCAAAGAAAGAAGTTTCACTAATTTCTATAGTCAGGAATTGAACCATGGCCAGCTGCGTGTAAAGCCGGCACGTTACCTCTACACTATCCTCACGTTAGACAAATCGTAGTCAGTGTCATATTAGAACATGTTACTCTTAACGGTACTTCCGTATTAAATCGCTCGGCAATTCTTGCCCAAGCAGCCTCGTGATTTTTATTTATCACTACAGTATTCCCTTTTTGGGTTATGATGGGTTTGTACTCCTCATACAGTTCCATCAATAATTTTTGCTCTGGTCTTTTCTGCCATTTTCTCGATGATTCGACATTCACGGTTCTGGTCTGGCTTCATATCTCGTGAACGTGCGTAACACACGACAACTTTAACCTGGCTTGAATTAGCCTCAACAAGGCGCGGCTGAAATCCGTTAATGGAACGGGTTTAGCCGCAAGTGGAAGTTGGCGTTAGTTCTAACCAGGCTTAACCAGGTAAGCGCCGCTTTAATTAGCGAGTTTGGTGGAATACCCCTCAGGAACCCAGAACAGTTTGGATTCTCAGAGATCAACAAAAAGGTTCAGACCAGGTCTGGTTCTTGTCATTTGAACTTACTGCAACACAAAGACCTTCGACTAGACTTTGATTCTGGCCAGTCTAGTGTAGCTCTGATAAGAAGCGTTACTTGTGTTGAAGTCAGTAGCGTGTAGTTCTAGTCAGTAAAGTTCTGGAGATTTTTGTTCTGGGCGGAAACCTTGGCTTCTTGTTCATCCATTACGATTGTACTGATCAGGGTTTTGTTTTATGCACGTTATTTAGTCGGTTGAGTCAGGTTCTGCCTGGTTCTACTTTCTAGTTTATTTAGTCAGGTTAGTCAGTAGCCTGACGACAGTTGACTGTGAGAATATCAACTAATGAATATTGAGTCTTTTGATTTGTAAACTCCCTGTTGAGGTGATAATATTCAGTAATGTTTTCAGTAATGTGTTTAGTCAGTCAGCGTCTCAGTAATGGAACTAAAGTCAAACTGTTTCCTGCTGTTTCACAGAAAACACTCATCACGCAATCATCTTTCCTCAGAATATCTCTACAGAAACAAACAACATTTGTGGAAACATGTTGCTCAATAAATCAGAACCCGCTGATGTCAGGGATTAACCAGTTGGTGAGGTGCTCTGTGATTGGCTGACTGTTTACCTGCAGAGCAGCGATACAGGTGACACATTGGACGAAGCGTATGAGTCACCAGCTGTCTCCTATGCTCGTCTGATAAGGTGAATCACCTGTTTGATGTTAGCACCTGGTGATTCTCACACAGGTGAAGCTGTGGGTGGGCCTGGTGAGCCTGGCTCCACCAATCAGAAGGCTTCCTTTTCAGTGGATTGTAATATATTATTTGACAACAACCAATAAAAACAAAACACTTCTTCTTTCTTGCTTTTAATGAAAACAAAAATGATTACTCATGTTTTTAAGTCATATTTGTATTTTTAATTATGCCTTTACTGTGTTTATTGCTATGCACCAATCACCACGTTAAATTCCTTGTATGTGCAAACATGTACAACCGGTGTATTGCTTTAACAAGTGATCATGTTAACTGGTGTCCCTGACCAGTTTGCTCATGAGACACATGCTCCAGTGGGGGATCAAACCCGGGTCTCACAGGTGGCAGGTAGAAATGCTTCCAGATTTAGCTTATTGATGATGCATTCACCTGATCAAAAACAAACATCGCTCTTCTCAATATGAAAGCACAAAGGGGAACTGGTGCACCCAGGGCAGGTCACCAGTCTATCACAGGCACAGACAGACAAACAATCAAACCCGTTTTGGAGTCATAAATGAACCTGCTCCTACATGTCTGAGGACTGTGAAGCTGGCGTACCTCCATAGGTAGGTCAAATCCACACACATTCCTCCATTTTTCTGAAGGAAGCTAGACTCGGTGCTAACCACCACACAGCCCTGCATGGAGGCAAGATACCACTAATTGACAATCTGGTAAAAAAAAAAAAAAAAAGGCTGATGAGGTAAATGGGAACAGGTGAGTTAGTGGGCGGTCAGTCAGGTAATGAGAAAGGTACTGCAGGTGAAGATCTGGATCTGGAGTAAAAGGAGAGTTAACTTACGACAGTAGAAAAAAATAGAAAATTGTTTCTATCAAAATGTTTGGATCAAATAAACTCAAAATATACACAAATTGCATGTCAGGGTTTTGGGATGCAAAACAGGTCCCAATGCAGAAAAGGAGGGACAATTTGGATTGGATAACTAGTGGGAGTTTGACCGCTGGCTCATTTATATTCATTCATGAGATCATAAATACAGCATTTACTGTATAAACATAGTTTCTGGCCTCTGTACTAATACGAGGTATGCCTTGCGAAAAATTTGTGTTTGGTATCAACGCGGCATTACTACCTCAATTGAGCATGACAAAATTATCCACAGTTAGTTTTATAAAATGTTTCTGTTTTCATTTATCTTTTTTAAAATGTATTCTTAGAGAAATAAAACCTACATCTGGTAACCGTGGCAGCATCAACAACTGTCTCCCGTAACCTAGCAACAACGAAGACTCTTCTCCCATCAGGGCGGAGTGGGAGGAGGCGGGGCTTCAGCCTTCAGGTGGTTAACAGCAGACGACGGCTCACATTTCACACCTGTCAAACGTTGTTACCATGATGACGACTGTGACTGGTCAGCCGTGTGTTTCTGACACTTGATTGGTTCAGCCTGCTGGTCTGAGTTAGAGGACAGTGCTGGACACAGAGAAGGGACTTCAGGATCAACAATTTTATTATGCTTTTCCTCATCTGTAATGTAATGTTACTGATTCTATGTTTGAAACGTAGTTTCCTTTTATGAAAACTGCTGGACCAAAAGATGTTTGACAAAACAATCTCTCCTCAAGTGATCATATTCCAAGATCTTCCTCTGAGATGGAATGGAGGAGAAGGAAACAAGGAAACAAGGAGTTAAGTAAAAGTACCTGAGTAAATGTACTTTTCTTTCAGTTTTAACAGAAAATAGCCTGCAAATCAGGGTTCTTATATAGATATATTGTGTTAGTTTGTGTGTTTTTGTGGACACATTAAACATGTAGGCTACACACACGCACACACTTGTGCTGCGTAGCAGTGTGTGTCCTCATTACTTCTCCTCCATTAACTGAAACATGACTGAGAATCTGCATCAACTGATTTAAAGTGATTTAAACTGATCTCCTCTCACGTCCCCTCCTCAACAATGGTGGTCCTCTTCTCCTCCTCTCTCCTCATCTCCTTTCTCTTCTCCTCCTCTCTCCTTGTCTCCACTAATTCTGTCTTCTCTCCATGTCTCCTGTCCTTGTTTCCTTATTACATCTCCTTGTCTTCACTCCTTGTTTACTTTTCTACCATTTATCTGAGTCCTCTCTGCTCTTTTCCTTGACTCCTCTCTTTGGCTCCCTGTCTCCCCATGTGTCCTCGTTTGTCTCAAACGCTCTCTCCTTGTGTCCTCTTCCTGTGTCCTTTCTCCTTGTATCCTCTCCTTGTCTCCTCTCTCTCCTTGTCTTCACTCCTCGCCTCCTCTTCCCTCGTCTCCTCTCTCTCCTTGCCCCCTCTTTTATCTCCTCTCTACTCCAGATCTCTGATTGGGTCTTTAACTTCCTGTCAGGAGTTCATGTTCTCTCTTCCTGTCAGTCTAACCAGCTCTCCCAGAATCCCACTGGGCGTTAGCGGGTGATCACATGGTGTGCGCTGACCTGTTAATCATGTGGGCGTGTTTAATCAGCGTGTGTGAGTGTGTGTGTGTGTATTTGATATTTGACAGACACTGGCCCGCTGTGTCTCTGCTTATTGATTAGTCCAGACTGACGGACACATTCACCTCCAGCCGGGCGTTTGATTGGTTGGCCCACAGCGAGGCGTGTTATTGGTTGGCTCCTCGGCGGGAAGTCGGCATGACTCAGAACCTCCCGCTGACACGACCTATGAACCCATTAAAGGAGCGTCTCAGGCATACGTTCATATCTATTATCTCAGCCAGAAGAGGACACGGTGACGGAGGACAGAGATAGAAAGACCAACATCCTCAAAGTGGAGAAAATGGACACCAGCAACAACAAAATGTCTCATCTTGTCACCTCATGTCATGTCATGTCTTATGTTATGTCTGTCTCTGTCCTTGTCTCTGTCTGTCTGTTCGTCTGTCTCTTTGTCCTTCTCTTTGTCCGTCTATCTGCGAGGCTGCCATAATCCTCCAGCAAATCATGTGTCCGTTTGTCAGACGCTCAACGTCCTGTACTGCAGACACTCTGAACTAAATTGATCTAAAATTGTGTGTGTGTGTGTGTGTGTGTGTGTGCTGTGTGTGTGTGTGTGTGTGTGTGTGTGTGTGTGTGTGTGTGCGTGGGTGTGTGTGTGTGTGTGTGTGTGAGTGTGTGTGAGAGAGAGAGAGCAAAAACCAATTCTACAATAACAAGAATAATGATAATAATACTAAAAATAATCATGGTATTATTATAACAGGGGTTCAGTGCCTTGCTGAAGGACTCCTCAGTAGGGTTTAGACCTGCATCAAGAAGTTCATTCATCACCATAGAAACACAGACTCAACCAGCTGACAGACTGAGATAACACACACACATCCACGCACACACACACACACACACACACACACACACACACACACACACACTGTTCCACTTGATAACAGTTTAATCTGTTTTCAATTATTTCCAATTTTTTCCAGTTGGAACAGCATGTCCTCAGCTCTAATTTTGCTTCCTTCATGGTTATTTCTCTTATTTTATAAAAAAAAAAAAAAAAGAAATTACAATACACACATAAAGACACAAACTATACAATTAATATGCTTTCGGTGAGGCAAACACCTGCTATGTGGTTTCACTTCACAACTTTTTCACTCTAGCAAGACAACACAAAAGAAAGACAGCATGAAGTTTTTCAATTTTAAACACGTGTTTATTATCTACACCGACCATTTTCTGACGTTACGATGAGCTGAAAGTCAGCAGTTAAAACAGTCGCTTGTTAAACTGAAACACCTGTCGCTCTAAAACGATTGTGATCTTGTCTGAATTGTGTAGAAACTGAGTCTGTTGGAATATTGATTCAACTGAACATGTAACAAGTAGACATTTAGATGCTGGTGACCACTTTGATTCAATGTATAAAGCCTCTAACTCGGCTGAGACAACAGGATACTAAGGTTTCCGATAATGACTCTTTGAAGGCAGACGTTTGATTGGACAGCGGTCTACACTTCATGTCATCCCCCCAGTGAGGCGTTGAAGGATTTCACTGTGAAACATTAATCTTGTTCAACATGAAGCTGCTGTATTTTAATGTCTATATCTGTTACAGTCGATCAACAAGCGAATGACGGCATCGGGTTTACTCTATTAGAGAGAGGGTTAATATGTTTAACAGCATGTCTAAGTGATGATGTGCTTTTAGTTCTAGTTAAATATTACACACACACACACACACACACACACACACACACTCAGCAGTGTTTAATGTGTTGTGTCAACATTTGCTCTCTCTCTGATCTCCATTAAAAGTTAATTGGACTGAACCATCTTTCTGTTCAAACATTGGAACCTGCTGCTGTCCTCCCAGTTCTGTTTGGATCATTATGAACTGTTAAAACCATACAAATGTCACGACTGTGGGTTTTTGCAGTGTTGCTTTCCTGTTTTATTTTGTAGTCCTATCTTGTTTGGTCACATGCTTTACTTCCTGTCTGTGTTTGTGAGTTATATTGTTAGCTTATTATTTAAATTAACCTTGTTATCTGCATTCGGGTCAATGCTTGATTCTTAGTATACCCGTGACAACAGAAAGTTTTTGACTTGGAAACGTACTAAAATATAAAACATAATTTAATATTCTATTAACTGATGGTTTATTGATAAATTGTGTTTACAACCTTTAATATATAAAAATGTAAAATCTGAATTGTATTTTTGTACAATTACTCAGCTCTCTAATCTGATCTACACCTGAATTATTTGTTATATTATACTTCAAACTCTGGAAAAACCTGGAGGCAGAGACACAAACTTGATTTATTTCTCTTTTTTATTTGATAATTACATTAATTATTCAGTTACACTGAAGCCAGACAGCTGTTGATTGGTCCGTCCAGTCGCTCAGTCGAGGAACAGGTGGTCTGGGATTGGTCGGTTGGGCAGCTGCAATGGGGACAAAACAACAAGGACAGGTGAGACACATAATGCAAGGTCCCTGGGCGGGGCTTAAATAAGTTGTCAGGTATCTGGGTGGAGCTTAAATAGGTAGTCAGGTATCTGGGTGGAGCTTAAATGGGTAGCCAAATTCCTGGATGGAACTTAAGCAGGTAGTAAGGTATCTGGGCAGGGCTTAAATAGGTAGTCAGGTACCTGGATGGAGCTCAAGCAGGTAATCAGGTACCTGGGCAGGGCTTTAACAGGAAGTGAACCCCTTCCAGTAGAAATTCTTGCAACCAGCTTTGCGTTCACGAGGAGGCAGGTTGTTGGGGGGCTCAACGGAACGCTCTAGGTTGATCCTTCCTCCTGTTGCCATGGAAACGACTTCAGCTTCCCGCTGGGCGTCGGTCTCTGGCAGAGACATCTGAGCCAACAGGTCTTCCACTGCCCGTTTACTCCAGTCCTGAAAGACAAGAAAAAGAAGCATTTGAGAGATCGGAGTTTTGGTCATAGTCCTGGCTGAACTGTAAAATAGCTGTTCTGGAGTTTTTGACTGTATGACATGATCTACCTCAGAAGATATACAGTCAGCTGATATTTCTGAGGTGAAAAATTAACTTTCAGACTTAACTTTTAAACCAAAATGACCGAGAAGTACATAAAACAATCAGAAAAAGAAACATTGTCAAGTTTAACATGAAACTCCATCAGCTGATGAAGATCATGTACACCAACAACTTCAGAAAAACTACATAATAGCTATAGTTTGCTACCCTCTTATTTTTGTTTTTTGATTTTGTTAGTTTAACAGTTAGTTAAATAAACCTTTTCTCTTTCACCTTTTGTCTCAGCCTGCATTTGGGTCCACGACCATTTTCACCCTGCTAAATGTGACAAATGCACCTTGTGGAGAGACTGTTTCAGGCTTTGTGTTTTGTTTTAATGTAAAATCAGAAAGTGAAGCTAATGAAATTAAGTTGGAAGACATGGAGACTAAAAAAAGAAAAAAAAACATTCTGGATACAAACCAGATGTTGGACTATCAGACAACAGCCTGCTGTACTTCAGGCAGGAATTAATCTAATTTTATTGTCACTTGTCCTCTAGTCCTGTATATTTACCACCTGCAGTGTCTCAAAAACCGGTCCATTTGGTGCTCATTCAAGCTGAAACAACAAAACATTTGCATCCTTATGACTGCTATTCTGCTGCCTTCACCTCTATCAGCATTCAATGATTTTAATATATTCATTAAGTGTTATGTATCTAAGATATAATGGGGTTTTAGAGAGCTCAGGGATAATTTGTCTCAAACTGCGTTGTTTCCCAGCATCACATTCATTTCAACATTTATTGTTGAAATAAACGGTTAAAACCTTGATGTGAGCATCCTGACTAAAGAATTGATGTTTGGTTAACAAAATGCTTATTAGTATTTGAAACTTGATGGAAACAGTTACAAAGACTTTGCTCTGTCTGGATGTTTGGTTTGGTTATGAGGTACCTCAGGGATGAATTCTGGGTCCCCTCAGAAATCTCTACGTTTACATGCACACTAATAATACACTATTATTCTGATAGTTTTAGACATTTATACAGCACATCTCAATCAGGGTTTTTACTGCAGTTTGTGACACATCCTTACTATTTACAGTCCAACTAATGAAAACTTTAAAGGCTGTAGAGAAGAAGAGAAGGAGAAACAACTTCTTTGGAGCTTTCTGCTTGGTTGTCAGCTCTCTCACCTGTGACAGGAGTCTGGCGCTGCGGGCTCGTTGCAGCAGCCTGTGATGACGCAGCTCCAGGTCCAGGTCCTGGTCCTGGTCTCTGTCGGACTGTGAGGAAACACCTGGGCTGCAAAGAATCATCGCCACGAGAACCAAGATGGTGGGACAACGAACGTACTGCATACCTGCCGAAAGATGACGAGGAGAAGAAAAACATAAGAAGCAGAAGAAAAACAAACAAAAAAACACAATGTAGGAAGCAAAGGAGGTTCCTACTGTCTGCTGGTCTGGTATCTTCAGCTGGTCCTGGTGGTTTTTCTGGTTCTGGGCTTGTCTCTGGTCCTACTCCTCTTGGTTCTGGTCTTTTGAAGCCCTGTGCTCCTCCTCTTGTAGGTCACATGGTGCGTTGTGTTGGATTGACAGCTGGTGGGGGACACAGTGATGAAGGAACGCAGACATTCAAGTTAAACAAATGTCCATTAGTCCTTATTGACTTTAAATGGAGTCTGAACAATAAAACAATAAAACTATCAGCAGCAGCAGCGTTCTGCAGCCGCCGGCGCTCATCTACAATAAATACAACGGCGGAATGTCCAGCTGAAGAGGAGTGGAATTAACGGAGCGTACAGAGGATTAGCAGACTTCATTAGCATTCGCTGATATCTCCATTAAACAAAGAGGCAGGAGCAGAGAGTCGCCCACTCAACATTTAGTCAGAACAAACACAACTACTGCTTCACTTAAATTCTGAAGAAAAACACTTTCTATTAGTTAAAAGACACCACGGTGGTTACAGCACCAAAATACTTCTGGTAAAAGTTCAGTAAAGTAAAACAGCTTCTACAGTTGCTCTGAGATCAGTGCGGAACATGGGCACCAACAGTCATTCATCTTAAATAAAAGAAACCCCCCGATTGATTTATTTTTCCCCTTTGTTCATGATTAACGGTTATATAGAGACTACAGATATGGGGGCTCCCTATTCTCAACTAACACTAACACTAAGCTAAGGGGCCGTTCACACGGAAACGTTTTTTTGTGTGTAAACGTATTAGTCATTCGATCCACTTTCGGTGCCTGAAAGCGCACTTATTTGAAACCAGGTCCCAGGGTGAAAAAGCAAAAAAACAAAAGACCCTCCGTTTCTGTCCGTTTTCGTGTTGACGGCAAAAATGCATGCATTGATGTCATCGCACCGCCTTCGAAGCTCAAGCCTTCCCCCGCAATGTCTCATGACAACAAACAATGGTGGCCTACGTGCTTGTGATCATGCTGCAGGAGATATTCTGCTCCTTTGTACGACACCGTATTAGGGTCACTGTAAGAAAACAGAGCTGAGAGAGGGTCAATATGCCGAGAAACAAAGTTGCAGATTTGCTACTTTTTTACGATGCTAACAAACAACTGCTAGCTAACTTCCCACGAATGCATTTATTTTTCTAATAAATGTGTGACAAGGCCTTGTTAAGGTCCTTAGAATGACGGCTGTTGATGGTTATTGTTGGTTTTATTTATACAGGCCAAATTCTTATCTTATGGGTGTTTATTGATCAGGTGGTCGGGTGGATTGTAGCTGTAGCTTTCACTTGTTGCCATTGCAAATGACAAACATCTGGTCAAGCCGTGTTTCCTTCCCCATGCTCAGTCTCCTCAGTTTTTGGTGTATTTTTGTAGCAGAAACAGCACCACATATAGCCTGGAATATGTACTACAGTGCGCCGAGTCGTTTACAGTGGATTCATGTGGACGCAGATTTCCTTGAAACAACACCAAGGAAAAACTGACAAAAAAAGATAGTTTTGGTACGTGAAGCCCTAACACCCTCCCCTCAACTAACCCTTACTCTAACCCAACACCCTCCCCTCAACTAACCCTTACTCTAACCTTACACCCTCCCCTCAACTAACCCTTACTCTAACCCTACACCCTCCCCTCAACTAACCCTTACTCTAACCTTACACCCTCCCCTCAACTAACCCTTACTCTAACCTTACACCCCCTCAACTAATACTAACCTACCCTCCCTCAACTAACCCTTACTCTAACCCAACACCCTCCCCTCAACTAATACTAACCTAACACCCTCCCCTCAACTAACCCTTACTCTAACCCAACACCCTCCCCTCAACTAACCCTTACTCTAACCTAACACCTTCCCCTCAACTAATACTAACCTAACACCCTCCCCTCAACTAACCCTTACTCTAACCTTACTACCTCCCCTCAACTAATACTAACCTAAAACCCTCCCCTCAACTAACCCTTACTCTAACCTAACACCCTCCCCTCAACTAATACTAACCTAACACCCTCCCCTCAACTAACCCTTACTCTAACCCAACACCCTCCCCTCAAGTAACCCTTACTCTAACCCAACACCCTCCCCTCAACTAACCCTTACTCTAACCTAACACCCTCCCCTCAACTAATACTAACCTAACACCCTCCCCTCAACTAACCCTTACTCTAACCTTACACCCTCCCCTCAACTAATACTAACCTAACACCCTCCCCTCAACTAACCCTTACTCTAACCCAACACCCTCCCCTCAACTAATACTAACCTAACACCCTCCCCTCAACTAACCCTTACTCTAACCCAACACCCTCCCCTCAACTAACCCTTACTCTAACCTAACACCCTCCCCTCAACTAATACTAACCTAACACCCTCCCCTCAACTAACCCTTACTCTAACCCAACACCCTCCCCTCAACTAACCCTTACTCTAACCTAACACCCTCCCCTCAACTAATACTAACCTAACACCCCCCCTCAACTAACCCTTACTCTAACCCAACACCCTCCCCTCAACTAACCCTTACTCTAACCTAACACCCTCCCCTCAACTAATACTAACCTAACACCCTCGCCTCAACTAACCCTTACTCTAACCCAACACCCTCCCCTCAACTAATACTAACCTAACACCCTCCCCTCAACTAACCCTTACTCTAACCCAACACCCTCCCCTCAACTAACCCTTACTCTAACCTAACACCTTCCCCTCAACTAATACTAACCTAACACCCTCCCCTCAACTAACCCTTACTCTAACCTTACTACCTCCCCTCAACTAATACTAACCTAAAACCCTCCCCTCAACTAACCCTTACTCTAACCTAACACCCTCCCCTCAACTAATACTTACCTAACACCCTCCCCTCAACTAACCCTTACTCTAACCCAACACCCTCCCCTCAAGTAACCCTTACTCTAACCCAACACCCTCCCCTCAACTAACCCTTACTCTAACCTAACACCCTCCCCTCAACTAATACTAACCTAACACCCTCCCCTCAACTAACCCTTACTCTAACCTTACACCCTCCCCTCAACTAATACTAACCTAACACCCTCCCCTCAACTAACCCTTACTCTAACCCAACACCCTCCCCTCAACTAATACTAACCTAACACCCTCCCCTCAACTAACCCTTACTCTAACCCAACACCCTCCCCTCAACTAACCCTTACTCTAACCTAACACCCTCCCCTCAACTAATACTAACCTAACACCCTCCCCTCAACTAACCCTTACTCTAACCCAACACCCTCCCCTCAACTAACCCTTACTCTAACCTAACACCCTCCCCTCAACTAATACTAACCTAACACCCTCCCCTCAACTAACCCTTACTCTAACCCAACACCCTCCCCTCAACTAACCCTTACTCTAACCTAACACCCTCCCCTCAACTAATACTAACCTAACACCCTCGCCTCAACTAACCCTTACTCTAACCCAACACCCTCCCCTCAACTAATACTAACCTAACACCCTCCCCTCAACTAATACTAAAGCCCTAGTCAACAAAATAAACATTATACAGGTTATATAACTCGATGCCAGAAATATTAGATTGGACAGATGTTGGCGCTATAGGCTAGAGTATAAGACGTAGAGGTTGCAAACCAGAAACAAAACATCTAAGACATCGAATCCATCTGTGAGAGAAAAATGGAGGTCTTCAGGAATTTGTTTCAATAGGGCAACTTTTTAATGTTCCTTCAATCAATCTTCAATCACCTTACCCAAGGACAGGACATCAGGATCATTCTTCTGTGCATACTGATAACTTACGGTAAATAATCGTTCACCGACAAACCCACTGACATGAAAGAGTGAACATCATGACATGTCATAGCTTCTTGGTTCTTAACGATACTTAAACATTTGATTAATAATTAATATAATTCTTATACACTGTCTCTAAGATATTATTATCTCTACAGACTCTTCTTCAGATATGTCTTTGTGTCTGTGTGACCCCTGAGGTGATCCAGCCGGATCAAAACACAACTTTATTCTGTAAGTGTCAGTTAATAGGCCCTTTTCACAGCAGGTCAACGCTGCTGTTAACATTTATACCACTGGAATGTCTATGGCACACTAATGGGAACATAATTAATTTGATCAGTTACACCTGTATTTAAACTGCTATGAAATGTCAATATGACACAAAAGGGCCTGCTATGAACAATGAAGGTCTCTGCGTCATCATTAGTTATGTTCAGCAGCAACACAGGAAGTCTAGAGGACATGAGGATGAGAAGACTAGGAATCGCTGGCTCAAACTGACAGATATCATTCACTCCGAGAGCAGGACGAGCGTTAGTTCACAAAGCCTACCATTATTAAACTTCTCTTTATATCGTAGTTTTCTTTGCATGAAAAATTATCTTTAAAAACCACAAACATATGAAATTCATGGCACAATTCAAACGGGACGAGAAAATAATTTCGATCTCGCCATAGGAATACATGCATCAGAAATTCATATTGAGGTCCCATGTACCGGAAATAGAAAGGTGGGACTTCGCCACTCTATATAGTAACTGGTTCCACATTTCAAATTGTAGTTGTAAATTCTGACCTTACAGCAGTGCACATCAGGGTCCCACAACGAGGGACTCTGCTGGCCACACCGAGCCACAACAGGAGCGTACTGTTAGTACTCAACTGTCTAGGAGGACTCTACAGGCTCCTTACACAAGTAAAGGTTTGTAGCCTGACATGTAGCCTACTTTAGATCAAGTTTAACAGCACAACAGCAACTACTAGTAGTCGTCCAGATGTGTATTTCTACTATGTTATGTGATGGGTTTCATTCCTCCATTCAACTCTGTTACAGCTACCCAGGCTACTGTGTCCTGCAAGGACTTCGGTGATGGTTCCAGCAGACCTGTTTCACATCTACTCCAATAACGAGACCTTCAAAGAGAGCTCGCCTGGACCCGGTAGAGGAGGAGGATACTTTGGAGGGCAGCTCTTCCTTGACTTCAGAAGAGCTTGATGCCACATTATGACCCTGCAGAGTCAGGCCACAAATGTGACGGCCTCAGACATTTTGCAAGTTACAAAAATATCACTACATTTGTGGATGTGAATATATTTTTATGGCCATGCCAGCTGTTTTTAATGAGGTTTTGTAGTGTATGATCAATCTGGAGGAAATACATTTTAGGAATGCTTCAATAAACTGCTGCAGATTTATGACGTTACTATGACAGATGTTTCTGTTATTTAGTCCAATCCACTGAAGGGATGTCAAATAAAGGCCTATCTATTACAATAATAATAAGTAATACAGTTCAGAAACAAAGACAGAACTAACTAAGATTTCTTTCTCCCCACTGTGGCTCTGCAATGCTACCTCCTGGGTGATGTTGGGATTTTGAAGATGTATTGCCTCTGAAAATCATGAGCATGTTTTCGTCCTGCTCAATGTGTGAAGTGTCCTGAGATAATGTGAATTTCAACTGCTGATTAATTTGACAATAAATTCTTTACAGTAATTGTAAAATGTGTCATGCTTAATTAAAGTAACGGTCAGGAAGACTGCATAACATCTTGCATAGATTAATTTATTTTTATAAAACAGAATTGATAAACAAACAACTTACTGCTGTGTTCCTCTTAATTAATATATATTTCATGCGTTTTGGAGAGAGAACATTCAGGCAGGCGGTTCCAACCGCGATGTCCCACCATGCAAGCCTCTTCCTCCTCCAGCTGCTGCATCCGTCTTGTTACCTAGTGTGAATCATGATAATCATCATGTTATGTGAATAATAATCTCAACAGACAACTTGGTGTAACAGACAGTAACATTACCTGTGAGTCTCCATGCAGTAGACATGTTCAGTGTCTGAAGGCATTGTTGCACAATTCCCACATGTGCAGCTAGACGGATATAATATGATTAAACATCTTTATGGGAATTTGACCACATTTAAAAGGTTTGATAGCATAATCATCATTCCTTGATTATTATAACACCCAGCAATAATCGACGGCAGACTATAGTTTTCAGGAAGAGTTGAGCTAAAAAATATATATATTTTCACATGACCAGGAAACATAACAGTAAAAACAGAAACAAACAGTAATAATATGCAAGGCATTTATCTTACACGAGTCATGTCTGCTAACTAATCTAACTGTATACGGGAAAAGCATAAGTGTTCTAAGTATTCTGCACTTTCTCACGCACCAAAGTGTAACAGAGGAAACCTCAGACGCAACCACATGCCCTCCTGGTAAAGTCTCCAGTTAAAAAGGTGCAGCCCCAGTGAGAGACTCTACTCCGCTGTAAGTTTGCCGTTATGTTTGTGGGGTTTCATCAAAAAAGCCCTCCGCATGTCTGTTTTACACCACCAGCGTTTACACACCCATCATTCCTCAGCAGCTGAACTGTGGCAGTCACCCTATGAAGAAGCCCGCGATAAGTGCCATGCATTAACATTCTGGCACATGTATACAGACGGGTCCGGAGGAGCTGCTGCTCCTCTCTTCCCAGCAGCAGTCAATGTCCGTGGACTGGGCCATCTGGCTGGTTGCCTGGCCGGCTAATGGATGGAGCCCATCCTCTCTGGCCTGCAGAGTTTTATCTTAGACTAAGCAGATGCTGCCATCGCTGCTTCACTCACGACACCTCCCTCATCAATCTCTCGCCTCCACTCCGCTCGACCTGTCTGCTTCACCTCTGCCTGCACTCTCCCGCCTCCATTTCTCTCTCCTTGTCCCAATATGCCTCCTATAGCCAAACTCCCTTCATCAGACTGACTAACAAGGTGGAGATAAAACACCGGCCAATACAGACACCGCTTTCATGGGTGTTGCCTGCCATCTGCTGGTCTAAAAAATAGCAAAAAGGGCATATTCATTAAGACATGGCGGGCCACCATCATAATTCTTTGCACCACATAAATCTCTTGCCTCACGCTACCTTACAAAAAAAAAAAAAAATCTTAAAAGATCCACACAGTGTTTTAAAGGTATAGCCTAATGGGTAATATGGAGTTGATGTGTTATAATCAGTTTCAGGAGAGAAAAGCATATGACAATCTATTATTACCAGGTTAACTACAGCGTGTTTTTTTTTTGCAATTTAATTTGATTATTCATTTGAGGCCTAGAGAGGCAAACATTATTTGGTAACCTTCAAGCTAATATTATAGACAGCAAATAATGTGAATAATTTTGTGTACTGGTGTGTAGTATTAAAAATAAAAAAATGCAAAATGCCAAGTGATCTGATGATCCTGCTGCCCTTTAAGGCAAATTATATTTAAATCAGGGAGGCCAAATAGTTAAATGAGAGAGAGATGTGGAGGGATAAAGAAAAAGGAAACCAAGTGGTGACAAATAATAGATGAGGATGCACGCCTTTGAAATATTAAAAAGGAGCCAGAGGAGAGAAAAAGCACAATTACTGTATCCCTTCATGTGCTCTGGGAGAAAGTGAAATGATAGTGAGAGGGAGGGAAGGAATGAAAATGGGTTCATGTTTACCTTTGCTTTCAATCGCCGTCTCTGCAGGGCAGAAGAGATAACATTCAGACAAATTTAAATTACACTCATGTCGGGGACGTCTGGGAGTTGTGATGACAATCGTGGGAGGATTTAGAGCTTGAAAGTGCGAGCTCTTAAAATCTTGCAGCTGCAGGCTCTTTTACGACACCACTTCTGGTTTTGAAGACAAAAAATAAATAAAACAGGAAATATAATCACATGGCCTGCATCTCACTTTTTAACACATCTGACCCCAACACACCTTGTTGAATGATAGACTCACCTTTCCGCCCAGACTCCCACACTCTGACACACTTTCAGGGTAGTGTTGATAGTACAGGAAACCAGCCATAGAAAGACACTGGACTTTTGCCATCAAACAAAACTGACCTGGACAACTTTTCTGCTTTCACAACAGATACAAAAATGGGGTCGGACAATTCATGTTCATTTACTCGTGTCAAAAAACATGACAACAACAACAGTGGGACCATTTTTTTTTTAAATATTTTGCCATATCTGTATAAAAACACAATTCTTATCAATAATGTGACATTAAATTCAAGTATCACGCTCGGTCGTGCACAGCAGACATCAATACCCGTTTCTCCCGACTCTTTAGCTCTGAATATCTTTCGATATGTGCTTGAATATGCAGCAATCCAGCGTATCAAACAAACAGCGAGACAAGGTCAAAGGTTCAGACGTTGTGTTTTGAGGAGACGACCAGTTTCAGTCTGAGCTTTAAGTGATCAGAGTCTCTGGGAAACGCTCTCATATACTGTATTACACTGATTTCCAGATAAATAAAAGGGGTTTGTATCGGAATGGTAATGATGCCACTGGTGTGTGTATTACTGGCAGCGCACAATGTAATTCCGACCGCTATATGTCAATATTGTCATCATTTATTAGTCATCTTCTAATACTGTACTGCTGAGGTAATTCAGGAAGTGTGTTTGCGGTCGTGTGTGAGCATGTGTGTCTGAGAGGGTGCAGCTGGTGAATAATCACACCTCGTTTATTGTAACCCACAAAAATGTCAAGTTCCTTAAAATACAGTGATTTGTGTCCTCCCCCCCCCCCCCATCTGATGCATTGTTCCTACACACAATGTTGCTCTTGTCCACCGATCACTAACCAGGCCTGAACTGTGATGGTTTTCCTTTCAGTTTTTCTATGGAAAATCTGTTTTATGTAATGTTAATCGCCATTCAGACTCAAGATGTCTTATCCTCTGCTTTGTTTCGTCTCCCTGCTGTCCTGATGTAAACCAGGATATAGGCAAACGGGTGTGAGGCTACAAGAATCGCTAGTCGCATAGAGAAGCCTCCCACGTGTTAACTGGACGAGGGGACGTATCGTCTCCTGAGCAAGAGATCAAACCTCAGGTGTGTAAATACACGTGTGGAGGGCTGTCACAATATCACATATTCACTCCTCAATCAAAAGAATTCATGATAACGATTAGGCTCTGGAGACATCGGTTTTTTTTCATACCTTCATTCCTTGACTCGTATGTCACTTCATTTGCTTTTTTTCCCCCCAAAGTAAAATGAACTAAAACCTACATCCCTACTATAAGCTTATAAGCTTTTTAAGGCAGCAAGAGACGACCTCTGGTGGTGGGTGCTGTGTACTACAACACATCACACATCTGAAAAACAAATAATGCTGTCAGATTAATCATAAACTCTTTTGTATGCATGTGATAAAAGTCACGGGAAGTCAAAAAGTTTGTCAAAAAGTCAGTGCATCTTCTACACTTTATAGTGTAAAGTCTTGATAGTATCATAAGGGTCAGTACATTATAAAAGGTACATTATGTATTATTATGGCATAAAATCATTGTATAGTGTGTGCAGGATATGAAGTTCACCCTTGCCGTGACCAAGATGAAAGGCTACTTTGAAGCTTTCTTTGAGCAGCCTCCTCCCTTTAAATGATCTCTCATAGATTAACACCGAGGAGACCGTATGGTCCGGCACCATCAGAGAAGGTAGCGGTTCATTTAGTCTCACACTGAACACATCTGCTGATTCGTAGGTGTAAATTGGTTTCTACGCCAGAGTGGGGATGACGCTCTCTCCTCCACACTACAAGGTGACTGCGTTGATAACACAAAAAAGAAGCCAAGGAAAAGGACAAGCAGTGCGCTTCTTTCGTTTTAAGATCTATCGCAACATGCTTTCAGCTTCTGCAGGTTCACTCACATCATCTCTCTCTCTTATGGGCGGACAGGAACAGCAGCCCGTCAGAAGAGGAGACCGCCTGTAAAAGGACTCGATGACAGGACGTGTCAGGTGACTTTTTAAGTCTTTTACACACAGGTTTTGGCTCAATCAAGTCAACAGAAACCAGTCCACACCTGGACTATTTTTAAGTCTGAAACTATCCCGAAATAAATGACTGTTTTTTCCAGATGGAATAAAAGCAGGGATGACTTTGGGCCAGGACATGTCGGAGAAGCAGCTACTGCAGGTGGCCAAGTGGCTCAGGAAGGCATGGAAGCAGGTGGCCATCTATCTAGACCTGAACTCCAGGGAGCTGGATGACATCCAGGCGGCAGAGAAAGATGTGACCATGCAGAAGCTAAAGTGTGGAGGACCTGGATGACTTGCCAAATGAGGTCCTTCAGACACTGCAAGGTAATAAATTGCAGACATGCATATAAACACCATCTCAGATATAAAGATAACAGTTTTGGAGAGATAATCTTATCACCAACTTTACATTTCCAACAACACCACCTTGGGAATTTCACCCAAGGAATTAATTATTCGTAGTGCAATTACCAAGGCACTCAGGTTTGTATATATAAATGCAGCAAGAGATGTAGTTCCATTAAAACAATTTTATTACAAAATCTAGTTAAAAAAACGTTATCACTCATTCGGGATTCAGAAAAGGGGGAGACCTTATGAGGGCTGAGATGGGCCAGTGACGACTAAGGGGTGAGAGGGATCTACACAAGACACCCCAAACACACAAAAAAGGAAATCAAACTGGGGGTCACACAGCACACAAAAGGGGGAAACCATCACCAAAGCCACCAGGGACACCACCGGTGGCACTCAGCACCTGGAAGGACAAGTGGGGAACAATTAATGGAGTTCATCCACACTCTAGTCCAGTTAAATCAAATTAAACAAAAATCAGATAAGCTGCCAATATTAATGATTAAACAAAATAATCTAATAAACAATTAGTCAAATAATGAAAGTTGAAAAAAAACAAAAACAATATCAACCACAAATATTTAGATGTACAGATACATGGGCATAACATTAACCAATCAGAACGAGGGCATGCGCCCCACAGCTCATGCACACAATTAAAACGTGTGGATGCCCAGGTGTAATTAGCAAAGTGACGCAGCGAAACTCAACGCGAAGCAGAGCCGCAGCTACAGCCGCAGCTACAGCCCAGCCGCAGCTACAGCCGCAGCTACAGCCGCAGCTACAGCCCAGCCGCAGCTACAGCCGCAGCTACAGCCCAGCCGCAGCTACAGCCGCAGCTACAGCCGCAGCTACAGCCGCAGCTACAGCCGCAGCTACAGCCGCAGCTACAGCCGCAGCTACAGCTAGGGCAAAACGGCGAGAAGCAAAACAGTGCAAGCAGAGTAGCGCCAGGCTGAAACAGCGCAGAGAACAGAGCACAGAGAACAGAGCAGCCAGGCAACCACTAGACGAAACAACAGTAAATCAGAAGGCTAACGCTACATAGCGACAGCAATAGCATGGCTACTACAGACATACCTGCGCGCAGCCGCGGGAGGGAGGAGGCGAACAGGAAGTGGGAGGGACTGCGAGCCAAAGAGCAAAAGGGAGAGAAGATACCCACCTCCTGTTTATACTGTGTGGTGGAGCAATTAACACAATAAATAAAACAATAAAAGCCAAGCAAAGCACTCACTCACCTGGATCAGGGGAATGATGTCATCCTGCTACATTTTAAATCACGTCTGAGTCTCTTTGAAGAATTGTGGAATAATTGCAACAAAGCAAATGTTGACATAGAGTTTCTTTTTAATTTATGTCATCCGGTCCATTTTCCATTTACACACAGTTTCATTCAAAGATCCCTTCCACTTCAGTACATTATAGAGGGGAAAAAAAAAACACTTTAATAAATATATAAATAAATATAGTTAATAAATAAATAAATGTAATAAATACATATCAAATAAATAGTGTTGTGCAGCACAGGACATGTACAGCACTACTTGGTCATGACCAGAAAGGTTTGTTCAGTTGTGATACATTATAGGAGGAGAGATATTGTGGTATTTGTTGGAATGATGGTGATGAGGTTTCAGGATGTTTAGTTCCTGTGGTCTCCAGAGGCGATGTAGCCCATCGCTCGGTTGATGGTGATGGTTCGGACATGGAAGCCCCTCATCATCTTGCACATCTCCTGCCTGTTACTGAAGGTGTCGTTTTCCCACATCTGGGCAGCGTCTTCCTAAAAGACAACACAAGAGGGGAAACAACATGAGTACTCACGTGCCAACTGCCAAAAACACAGAAAATCTTCAAGACTGAACCATGAGTTTCATGACAAAATAGAAGTAACAGAAAAATACCTCTGAATGGACATTCTCTCCATTCGGCATCAGGGAGCATTTCTGTATAAACCAAGAAAGATTTCATCAGGTGACTTTCAGATGTTATTTCCCAGGAGATTCTCTCTCACTATTTCTGTCTTAAAATCATGACTGTGTTTTTACCACGACCACACGTGATGAACATACCTTCCTCAGGCTCTCTATTATTCCCAGAGTTGGACTCAGAAGAGCAACTTCTTCCTCGGCACTTCTGAGTTGGGACTTGAGGTAGGACTGAATAACAGCAGCATAGTGGTCCAAGTCCTTCATGATGTTCCCCAGACATTCACTCTGTCAAGACAAACGAGAAGAATCTCCCATCAGTCATCCGTCTGCTTTTTCTGATAACATATGTAAAGCTGTATCTAATCATTAAAAAAAAAAAAGCATTTAAAAATAAATATGAACTGAAACATACCTCATTGAAAGATGAATTTCTTTGCACCATGCAGCCTGAGTTCTGTGGGGTGAAAACATGTACTGTCCTGTCAAGCATCTTAATACACATGATAATTTGAATATGACATGGAATAAATGAAAGTTAGTGAAGCTGAGCTGAAGTTAGGAGGCTTGAGACTCCATGAATATGTCCAAAAACAATTCCATCCCATGTGGGAAAATAATGCATAAAAACAACCATTTGGGATAAATCTATGTCCCTACACAATTAGCCAACGTGTTTGAACATGTAAAAACGACCAATCAGATTTGAGTTCACTGTTACATCAGCAAGCATCACCTTGGTGAGAGTGGGTGCGCAGGCCAGCGCTGTCTCAGCTTCACTCCTAAGCACCACTTTATCAGAGGCGATGCCAAAACACAAAACATCCTGTAACGCAATAATACGGGTATGAATTAGAAATGAACGTGTGTCACATCAAAGCAAACAAATGACACAACATTATACAGTGACTTGTACTCACACTTGTAAGAAGCTCCGTGATGTTCAGCAGGAGGTGGTTGAAGAGCAAAGAGCACTCTCCGCACTTCTCCGTGCCCAAAGTGCGCACCGGGAGTCCCGTGGATGTGCGCCAGCTCAAGGTCATCAGCAGCACGCAGCTGGTCAAGTCTGCGCAGCAAGAGAGTGAGAATGTGTGGATTTACACAACAGTTGCAACATTTCCACATTCTATGTTGCAGTCCGTGTTTCGGGCTCATGACTTACAGAAATGAAAGGTTGCCATCTTCCCGATTAGTTAGGTATCTCTGGTGTGAGCCTGGTGAATAAGGAGCACTGTGCTGCTGCCTTTTTATCTCATTGCTTTTATAGGTATTGCGCGGGGGGAACTCCCTGAGCCGTCCTGCAGGAGCGCGAGCAAAAAGAAAACCAAAACGTCATGTGTAATTTCCTCGTTGACACTCTTCCAGCTCACATCGCTTCAATGAAAAAAAACGGGAAGTCGTGTTTGTTTCTTATTTTGAGAGAAAGCAACTCCGGGAAAAAAAAAAAGTAAAGTCAAAGTGTGAGGCAACTGGATAGATTTAGAATCAAGAGTTCAGGGTTTGTGCGTGAGAGGTGATTAGAATGATGACACGTGTGGGCTAATATGAGTATAGCCTATGACTGAATAGACCTGCATACGAACTATTGACATCATCTTCTGTATTGCCTCAAGAAATAAATAGATGAAGCTCACTGATAAGAGACATTTAGTGCAGATTTGCAGGAAGCAGTTGCGAGGAACTGACATTAATTATGAGAAGGCTGTATGATGATATGACCCTGTCAGCATCAGCACCACCTGTATGGGCATCAGGTGGAGGCCTACCTTCAGTCAGGACTCAGCGTGCTACAACGTCTGCAAGATAAAAGCTATACAGCAACTATAAAATAAAGATTCACAGCCACTTCACAGCAATCTTTACTTCACATTTAAAACGAATACCACTACAGTTTCCCAAGACTTATGATGACATCATGGTGATACAGTGGACATTTTGCAGTTTTAGTCATGTGTCTTGTCTAATTAGAATAAGCCTATCGGGGGACTGTAGTGTAAAATTGAAAGATGGGCAAGCTCATCGTCGTCATGGCGACCGGACAGCCCACGTGGACCCCTGATTCACGTCCACTGTTTCATTCACAAGATGATTATTGTTTTGCTGCACATTTCACACAAATGTCCCCACTGTCTTCACTATGTCCCACGTCTCTCCCCCACAGAGTCTGTCTTCACTATGTCCCACGTCTCTCCCCCACAGAGTCTGTCTTCACCACGTCCCACGTCTGTCCACCCCACAGAGTGTGTCTTCAGTATGTCCCACGTCTCTCCCCCACAGAGTCTGTCTTCACTATGTCCCACGTCTGTCCACCACAGAGTGTCTTCACTATGTCCCATGTCTGTCCACCCCACAGAGTCTGTCTTCATTATGTCCCACGTCTCTCCCCCACAGAGTCTTTCTTCACTATGTCCTATGTCTGTCCACCCCACAGAGTCTGTCTTCATTATGTCCCACGTCTGTCCACCCCACAGAGTCTGTCTTCACTATGTCCCACGTCTGTCCACCACAGAGTGTCTTCACTATGTCTCACGTCTCTCCCCCACAGTCTGTCTTCACTATGTCGCACGTCTGTCAACCCCACAGAGTCTGTCTTCATTATGTCCCACGTCTGTCAACCCCACAGAGTCTGTCTTCACTATGTCCCACGTCTGTCCACCCCACAGTGTCCGTCTTCACTATGTCCCACGTCTCTCCGCCAGAGTCTGTCTTCACTATGTCCCACGTCTCTCCCCCACAGTCTGTCTTCACTATGTCGCACGTCTGTCAACCCCACAGAGTCTGTCTTCACTATGTCCCACGTCTGTCAACCCCACAGAGTCTGTCTTCACTATGTCCCACGTCTGTCCACCCCACAGTGTCCGTCTTCACTATGTCCCACGTCTCTCCCCCAGAGTCTGTCTTCACTATGTCCCACGTCTCTCCCCCACAGTCTGTCTTCACTATGTCGCACGTCTGTCAACCCCACAGAGTCTGTCTTCACTATGTCCCACGTCTGTCAACCCCACAGAGTCTGTCTTCACTATGTCCCACGTCTGTCCACCCCACAGTGTCCGTCTTCACTATGTCCCACGTCTCTCCCCCAGAGTCTGTCTTCACTATGTCCCACGTCTCTCCCCCACAGTCTGTCTTCACTATGTCGCACGTCTGTCAACCCCACAGAGTCTGTCTTCACTATGTCCCACGTCTGTCCACCCCACAGTGTCCGTCTTCACTATGTCCCACGTCTCTCCCCCAGAGTCTGTCTTCACTATGTCCCACGTCTCCCCCCCCCACAGTGTCCGTCTTCACTATGTCCCACGTCTCTCCCACACAGTCTGTCTTCACTGTATCCCACATCTCTCCCCCCCACACAGTCTGTCTTCACTATGTCCCACGTCTCTCCCCCCCCACAGTGTCCGTCTTCACCATGTGGGCGTTTATGCTGTTTTCCTGTAAAATCAGACAGGGGATAAAAAGAGCAATCCCAACATGTTCTAGAGAAGTGCAACTCATTGCTCATGTGTTACAGTTATTTCTCCATTGTGATTCTGAGGGACAATCTTTGAAGGTCATATAGACTAAAATGCTCAACTTCTCATCAAGTCTATAGTTAAATCAGAACAGAACAGCCAGCTACTGGTCTTGTGGTGAGATTGTTTTGCCAACTTCCATTTCCAAGATAAGAATGAACATTTAATCTAAAGTATATGTTACAGTACACATTGGAATTCTCATCAATAGATGAAGCATGACTTCATCCTCTCTTTAGACCCTCCAGACCAGGTTTTCTTGTGATCCACTTCCTGTGTTTAATACACCAAAGAAAGTGCTCTCTCTGAAACTGCAGCGGTCAGTGAGTGTTTGACAGGAGTTTCCTGGCCTTTCGCTTGCTTCACTGTGGGATCATCAAATACTGAAACTAAGTTTTTAAATAGAGTATAAGATCCAACAGAAGACCCACCGGGAGAGAGGTGAGGGACTTTCTCAGAGATACATTTATCATTTTCTACATAAAAAATAACATAGTATTCATTGCTTAATCTAAAAAACTAGAAAAATTCCTAGTTATGACATTAAAAGGGGTTGTCCATTAATATGGAGTCCCTTTTAGCACAGTAAAAAACAATCCAGATGAGAGTGAGAGACATTGTCACGGTAAGGCAAGACCGAAACAGAACTAGTTGAGTCATGCTACGCGTAATGTAGTGTTTTAAATTCTTGCTGCAGTCGTGACCACTGATTACACTTCCTATGTTCATTCGAAAGAGGAAGCTTGTTTTTAAAAGAGCATATTCATCCAACATGCAGCATTACAAATTCAACAAAGTGCACAACAAACCAACATATATGAAACAAAGTTTATTCTTTATTTTACATATCTGTACATAAACATTTCTTCCCTCAAATAAAGTTTCTGATTACAGTAGGATGAAAACGATATTAACACACTTATTCATTTAAAATGACTCGTGTCAGAAAATCAACATTCACAAAATGTTGAAGAGCAATTAGAGTGAACGTATTACCAAAAGCTAGAACTCCACTACAAGGCAGGCATGTTTCCTTTACACTCTTTTAGCACCTTCAAATAAACATTTCTCAGTTGAAAACTACCATTTGTGCAGAATAAAAACAGGTTGACTTTGAAATACTTTAAAATTACCGTCCAACTTAAAATGGTCTGAAGAAGTTAGTTTCCATCTGTTTTTTTTTATTATACAATGTTGTTTCTTTTTTTTCTCATGACTGACTTTCTACTAAATTTTTCACTATTATTTAATTTTTTTCCCACAATTTTTGCATTTGACAATTATAATTTAGTGGCAAATGTAGAAAGTTAAAAAGAAACAAGAGCAAAGCAAGGCCGATCACTGCACAGGAAGCTGGGGACAGAATCCATGACAACACACAATCTGTTTCCTCTCCTCCCACGAAGCAGGAAGTGCTCCTCTGTCCTGGGAGAGAACCAGAGAAGCAAACGAAGGAGGGTGGCCTTCCTCTGTACTGCTGCTACCACTGGAGTCAGTGGGGTGGCTGGGGAGGGAGACATGGGGAGACGGGGGAGCAGCGGGAGCAAAATACTTGGGACAAGCGGGCAGGATTTGGATCGACGCGGGGCAGAGGTGGAATGGCCGGAGGGGAAGCCTCGTTTGGAGGGGGGGCGTAGCTTGGCAGAGAGGAGGAGGATGGAGCGGGGACAGGCATCTTATTTGGAAAGGGTCCTCTCGGCCAAATGTTTCTGCTGGCTCTCAGCATGCCTGCAGAAAGAGAAAAGAACATACAGTCGGTTAAACCAGAGGTCTTCAACGTTTTCAAGGTTTATAGTGACCCAGTGGAGGGACCCCCTATTACATATCGTATAAAATATGTTCCTTATTACATATTATGTAGTGCAGCTTATAGTATATACAATGCTAAGCAATCAAAATAATAATTGTTGACAGATTCATACATTCATTCTATTTTGGCATTTCTACATCACAATTTCACAACATTATATTTAAAAAAGGAAGATTTTTGTTTGCTTAATATAGCTTGTATTCATGTTAAGGTGTGTTTTTGGGCTTATTTACATTTTTGGAAGAAAAAAAAAAGAAACATTTGGGATAAAATCATTTCGGGGACCTCCCTGTTGAAGATCTCTGGGTTAAACGATGATTCTGGTGATATTTTATACTTGACGTACTCCATACAAATAGATAATAAATATTAAAAAGCCTTTATCACAGTGGCTAAATAATTAAAAGAGCCAACATGTTTCACTTTAGGTCTTCGTCAGGGAATTTGACAAAGAAATAAAACTGTTGTGGTCACATGACCCAGATAATATCATGACAGGTGAAACTAATAACCAACAGACTAAATGCCATGAGATGAAATGGCACAGAAAAAGAAATGAACATACAGTTAATCATCAGCTAGTTACCTATAAATTTGAACATAGGCTGCAAGAAAAACAGAGATCCCTGAAAAATATAGTTATATACCACATCGTTTTTTTTTAAATACCTTTAAAAAATGAAAAAAAATCAAAGAATGCCTTCTTATTTAAATGATGATTTATTTATTTGGAACAAATGGGCTTGAGCCAGTGATCCACAATCAGGATAGGAGAGAGAAAGTATTGGAAATCTCATTCTTTAATTCGTTTTTTCTCTAATAACCATATACGTAAAAACAAGGTGGCAAACAGTGAATTTGTTGCTCATCACCTGGTGAGGTCCTCTATGTCAACCAGCATGGCATCTTGCTCCATGTGTAGTTCATCCCGAATCAGAAGCAACTGTACAAGCTCCTCATTCAGACCTGGAGAGGTAGATAATATCAGGAACAATACAGACAATATGGAACTACTTAAAACACCTTATTGATAGATGGACATTAAATCTACATGATATATGGGTCTAAAATCTCCGGCCATCGGTTTGAAATATGACCCCGAAACATTATGAGTATTGAGTGCCAGATCACACATCGGTGGTTGTTCCCACATCACATGTTTCAGCTATTGTTCCTTCAGCTTTGCAAGAAATTATGAACCACAGACAAAAAGACATTTTTAGGGGAAAATTAAAAGTAGCTCATTATTTTGGACTCATGGGGATTTTTGGAGTTCTATGTTAGATGAGAGATTATTCATCCCTGTGTAGCAGGATCAATGATCTTCATGTGCTGTGACAGTAAACGCTCAGGGGGAAGCTGGTACAGTTCTTTGAACTGATTAATATGGGTCAGAATGCATGTGCATGTTTTTCCCCATTTGCTCTCTTGCTCATTTCTGCAATTGAAAGTAGAGGTGAGGGACTGTGTGTGTGTGTGTGTGTGTGTGTGTGTACTGTACTGTATGTGTGGTTGTGGTCAAACTCACTCTCAATCTGGGAGTGCAGGTCATTGACTATAACCTGGAGCTGCCCCAGCGTCATATCTCTCAAGTCGGTGGGCTTCAGGCTTCTTTTCATTAGACACTCACTGATGTGAGGCATGTGTGGAAGCTGCCGAAACACACACACACACACACACACACACACACACACACACACACACACACACACACACAGAAACAGGTACATGGAGAAATGTTAGACATTGGAGACTTTCTTTGAGTTTTTAATTTAAAAAGGCATTTTTGTGAAACAATGTAATTCCTGCAACAAAAGGATCTTGTTTCTTATTTTTAAGTCATTGATCCGATTATCATCTCAAATTCATAAACGTATTATAAAATAAATAAGAATCCATATATATAAAAATGTCTTTCACTGCAATAATGAATCAGCTGAGAGAAAACAACAACTTAAATAATCCGTTTTTTATGTTATTTAGCAAACATCCAATGGTGCCACATTGTCGAATATGAGTCTGATTTTCTCTCTCTAAGAACTGTCACCTGGAAAGTTTCACTATGTTTTGACTTTTTATACGAAACATTTAATCTGTTCACAAAAATAAATAAATAAATAAAAAATCAGCAGGTCACACGTTTATGAATACAATCCCTAAATGTATCTGGTCTGGTCAAAGACTGTAAAGTTTGGGGGAATCTACACTGTTTGACTGTGTTTTATACAAAATAAAAACGGCAGCAGATGATCTCAGTGACTGTCACTTCACTTCATATCTACTTTCATATTAACAATACGATTGCTGTTTTTCACTGGAGCTTTGAAAATTCCAGAGTTTTCCCACGGATGATGTGAAACGTCATCGCGGACAAATAAGGATGAGAAATGTCACATTTAAAGGAAAATGAAAGGCTTCCGCATCATGTAGCGTACTGGAAGTTTCACACTTGGAACAGTAATTGCATTGATAGCGCCTGAGCTCCAAACAGTGCTTGTATTGTCATTTAATGTGCATTTAAAATTGAATGAAGAATCTGCTGGTTAATGAGTCCGACCGCCACCAGCAGACACAACGTGCAATAAAGGCATCTTTTTCTTTACCAGACTCTCCCTCTCCCTCCCATCCAACCGGTCTACATTCTTTCTCTTTCCTGACAACACCCATTCTCTCTCTCCCTCCCACTTCACCTCCGGTCTTGCCAAACGTTACGTGAGAAAAATGTGCCCGCTCTCTCTTTGCATGTGCCGCACACACACACACTCGTGTGTGGGCGTCACAGTTTCTCAGCCCCTTTCTTTCACTTTCACATTAGAACGGACGCAACTAGAGGCTGCTATGTGTGGCAACACTTTTAGTTTCGAGTGACTACAGTGACTACACTGCAGAGTGACATAGAGAGAAATGTGATGTCGAAGCCAGTGGGAAAGGTTGTAGATTGGTGTTGGTCCTGACTCAACTGGAGTTTCTGTGATCACTCAATACCAGATTATAGTTCATTCAGTGCAACTCAATGAATGGAGTTTTGAAAGAGAGAGAGAATTGAGGTTTTACAGTAGAATCTAAATCTCTCCCCCTCTTTTCTCTCTATGACTTTCTTGCTTTCTCTCAGTAATTCTGTGTCCAGATTGAGGAAAACACACACTACCAGCGAACAGACAGACAGTTGGATTCAGGCTTACTGCGCTGGCCCATTCTTTGCCCTCGACAAGAGAGAGTGGGACAATCCAGTTTAGCTGGAACTGAATTAAACCAACTGGCAGCAGCATTACAGCGGAATAAATGTTCTTGCAACTTTTTTTGTCTGCTGTAATCCCCTAATTCTGTGGTGGAGGGATGAGCTCAAATAGCCTTCATGTTCCAAATATATTCATTTGAACTGGTTTCAACTGGGTTAAGAAAATATTAAATTGTTCTAACATTTGTTTTTCAAGCTGGATCTTTCAGCCGTTTATCCGTCACTTACAGCTCATTATATAAACTATTTATGCTTCACTTTTAACAAACTACTCCAAGTGTTTATCTGTTATTTTTTAAGATAATTAATTAATCAACTAATCCAGTGCTTTTTACATTATTTCTTATAGATTTCAACCTTGTTATACATACACTTTTTTTTAACCTGTTAGCTTTAAGATAACAATTTCACTATTTATACATCACGTTTAGCTATGGAAGGAAGGTTTAATCCTATTTGGATTGATATTTTTTTTATCAATCAATTTAATAATTTATTTTTCATCACATTAATTGAGCTCCTCCACAAAGCTTGCATGCAACTGTAGAAGTACACTGGTTAGGTATCGCTGTTCTGGGGAAGTATTTGTCTCATGTTTCTCCTACAGTTTAACAGCTC
The DNA here is from genome assembly GCA_029853015.1 of Chelidonichthys spinosus. Taxonomy (NCBI): domain Eukaryota; kingdom Metazoa; phylum Chordata; class Actinopteri; order Perciformes; family Triglidae; genus Chelidonichthys; species Chelidonichthys spinosus. Next base: position 7,013,954 of record CM056828.1, on the reverse strand, counting down.
TCAGGTGTGGTGGACATGGCAGGCGGCTGTAGCCTTAACACATCTTAATATTCATTGTGTGTTCAGTCGGGATGTGACAGTGATGTCTTCTGACTGCTGAGCACTGCTACATCCCTAAACGCCCAAGCCAATGCTTTCCGGCGTATGAATTAAAGATGGACTTGGCCGAGCTGCACATCTCTTCTCTGAATAAGTAAAGCGGTTCTGCAAGTCCGGGTGGAAATATACGTGCGTTGTACAATGCAGCTGGGTGAGCGTGTCGGCGTGCGTGCTCCCGAGGAGAGCAGCGAGGCAGATGAAATAATGATGAGCAGGGTCGTCATCACCTTCCTGCCTCTAAGTGGGGGGCAGCGGAAGAGAGGGAGCCGAGGAGGGGAGGGGGAGGCTTCCTGTGACATCATCACAGCCTCACCTGTATGTGACCTGCTCAGCTCCTGTATAAGACTCATATGTAACTGAAACACATCCCGCCCATCTAATCCAGCACAGTCTCACGGCAGTTCGTGAAGCGGTCGCGATATTTAATCGGATGGTTTTGGTGTTAGTTTGGTTTAGCTACAACGTCATGGTGGGACTTAAAATGACTACGTACAGTTAGGTTTAGGAAAACAACACTTTAAGATCCCGTGTTCCCCCCCACGGCATTAAGTCCTCTTTGTCATTGTTTAATTCTGCGTTACAAGCTCTGGCCGTTTGTCATGTGGATGTAAAATGTGTGTGTCCACCACAAAAAAAATCACCGTCCCTGAACTCAGGCTGGACTCTCATGTATTATGACTAATGGACCAAATGAATGTTGACTGTAAGATGTCTGACATTTTGTTATAAAAAATATGCAATGCAAATGAGAAATAGTAATACCTTATGCTGTATACATCATATCTAGTGGCTCTTTGCTCCAATTAGCTACTCATATCGTACTCATCTACAGCTAGTCTTCTCCAGTTTTATATGCAAATTTACTGAACGAAAGGAGGGAAAATTTCCATTTTAAGCTTTTGGTTTTGCTTTAAAACGATCACCAAGAGCAGGTGGAGGTGTAAACAAACATATACCAAGTGTGTCAGCTGATTTATCAGCTGTATCAACTCAGCTGACGATGTCACGGGCTGAGGAAAGGATTTATGTTCAGGATTCAAAACACTGAAAGAATTTGATCAGAGAATTAAAGAAGCTTTTGTGATGAGGAGATATGTTGACAGGTGATGATGGTTTTAAGCCACTTGGGAGTCCAGCATGCACTCGCCCCTCCCAGCTCTGAGGAAATATATCAGGCTCTGAACAGCTTAATGTTTGCTAACGTTGCCCGTCTGTAGTGCAGTGTAACTGATGCTGAGCAGGTAGATTACAGCGGGTTTTTGCTGAGAACAGATACTTGTCTGCCAAAAACGACACTAATGAGAGCGAACCAAAAGTTGTGGGCAGCGTCGGGTGATGAGATCACTACAAAAAAAAAAAAAACTTTCACATACACATAGTCATGTGATCCATTGTTCTTATGAAAATACTGGTTATAGCTGCTTCAAATCCAAATGCTTTTATGGAATAACTACTCTTAAATTAATCAGTGGATTGCGCATTGTATTTACATGCTAACCATATACCCAAATTAGAAAGGTGTTTCCCCTTTTTTTTTCTTCTTTAAGTTGTCCTTCAGACCTCACAGTCAAAAGCAGCATGACTGTGGAATTCTGGTACTTACCAGGTCGGCCACCGGTGACTTCTTGCGATTCTGTTTCTCCACCTCCACCTGCATCTTGGCCATGGGTTTGGCCATCGCCAGCGCCAGCTTCGCCTCCGCCTGCAGCTTCTTCTGTCGACTCAGGAAGTCCATGTCCTCCAGGGACTCAGAATCGTCCTCTGTGGTGTCCCTGTCCGAGTAGGAGGAACTCTGCTTGGACTGCGGGGAGGACGTGGTGGAAGGAGGAGGATAAGTGTGGCAAGGTGGAATAAAATATGGAGGGGACAATAGACAGAATAAGAAATGAGGGTGAAAAGATAAGAAAGAGCAGGTCAGAGGGTTAATGTTTATGTATTCGTGGCATATTTGTATGTAGATGTTACACGCTGACAGGAACGATATTGCACATCAGATGGGATGTGAGGAGAGCACAGATGAACATGTAAAGAGATGATAATGCTCTCTCCCTCTTTCTGTTAAATGTGTCTCCGGCTGACGGGAGGTTAATGTGGCCAGTCATCCGTGGCCATAGCGAGCGCATTCCAATTCACCTCTCATTTGTTGCCTGTGAATTGGTTAACAGGCCAGAAAACGTGAGCCAAGGCGCTCATAGAGCAACTAAACCGCCAGCTATCTCTCTGACTCAGAATGAAAATCTCTCCAGTTTCACTGCTCGTCTCAATCTCGCTGCTTTACACTTTGACCCTGTTCAACATAATACACATTTCATAGCGATTTAAGCAATTCATTCTTGAGAAATACTATCGTAGCTTTAAAGTGCAGACGTGGACATACCATGGGGGACAGAGGGGTGTCCAGACTGGTCTCTGTCTTGCTGTCATCTGCATCGCTGTCCTTGTCGCTGCCGCTGTCGTTGACAAAACAGATCTGCAGGTTCATTCCACTCTGCAGCCTGCAGGCCGAGACAGAGAAGAGTCAAACAGAGGGGGGCGACATGTTAATATGATGATGATGAGAGTCAAGTCAGTTCAATGTTGGCTAATTGACTCGGACCAGCACTGCTACTTATACAAATGACCTGTGATGAGTTCTGTGCTCTGTATGAACTGTGTGCACTAAAAGTGGAAAGGAAGTGTAGAAAAATGGAAAGAAGATCCTAAGAGATGCTCGCTGCCTTCATCGCCGGAGCAAAGTGCTGGCTGAGGATAGAATTAAGGCAGGCTGGTGTTTTTAATCATCTCCCCTCTTGTCTTCAGTATGGATCGATCCGGGAAGCCTCAGGTAGGTCTGATCCAATCTGCCTGCAGCGGTGGGGGTGTTTTTGTGCCACGGAGCAGCGAAATATCACTAGGTGTGGATCCAGCCCACCGTGGATCGATAATCTGCATATTCAATGCAGTAATTACAAACAGATTGATTACACAACATAGATCCAATCAGACCCGATTAAAATAGGACCTCAGTGGTCGATGGCGTTTTTCAGGAGAGGCAGCATCAAAAGCCTCCCTATAACTTGAATTTAACAGGTTGAGAGAGTGTTGACTAACTTTTCTGAAGACTAGCAGTTAATATAATGCGATGACTCATCAGTGTAGAGCCTGACGCAGCATGTAATATCTTGATCACAAAGCTATTTTTATAATACATTTTACAGCTTTTACACAATTCATTAAATAATTAAGGGATCCTTATAAAGATCCTTCATTTAAAAATAAGAACATTAGCCGATTTATAAAATTCTCAAATGTAGATTATGGTATCAGCTTCAAACATCCAGCATCAGTCGGCTTGACTTTGCGACCCCAGAAGGTTGTAGCGTATTTCCACACATCACTGCCATCGTAGAGGCATTAAGCATCACAGTCAGTCATTCATCTGTCGTATACTGTAAAATCCACCTGATTCAAACCAAAGGAAAACAAAGAGCCCTGGTGCATTTGCAGACCACTGGGTTCCAGTAAGGGGCAGTGTAGGAGGTGGTAGCGTCTGTGTGTGTGGGCCTTTTGGGAAGTGAGAGGGCTGACTGCGAGTGGCTCATTCACACTGCACAAATCCTCTTTGCTTCCTGTCATCCCCTTCCTGCTTTGTTGGCCTTTCTTATTACTGGTAATATGACAGAGGTCTTACCGTGAGGACAGGCTGGGTTTGCCGCTCTTACTGCAGCTGGTGTAGATGCCAGGCCCATCGTCAAAGAAACTGCCCAGGGCCAACTTCTGCCTGATCGACTCCCTCTCATTCTTTTGGGCCTGCAACAGGAGATGAAAAAGATAAGGTAACATATTTATGATCTTTTTGATGACATAGGGGTTTCACAATGAGGTCAGGTAGGGGAGACTCTTCAGCAGGGGGCAGGATGGATGCTTGTACTCATATATATAATCACCCCACCCCCAAACGTGCACAAATAGAAGTTCTGACATGACCAAATCACAGGTGTGAGTATATTAATAGCAGCAGCTTCCTCTTTACTTACAGTAAGAGTATCAGCGTCATCCTAACAAGCTCTGATACAAAGTGTGGAGTCAGCAGAAGTACTGCGAAAATGTGTGAAATACCCAATTTGGGATCATTACAAGCTGACATTACCAGAAGTCACAGGCAGGTGGTGCTGTTGTGTCAGAGAACAACTAGTGAGTGCCCCCCCCCCCCCACACACCACACACACTCATACAGGACTCACACAGGATCACAGGACTAAAACCTGCAAGAATCCTAACGTTACACAATTCCAGACTCGCTTCTCGTTTGGCCTCTTCCCAATCCTGAATTCCTAACTCAGCATTTGGCAGTACTACACACACACACACACACACACTCCACATGATGTCTTGTCCATGCTGATACCAAGTAAACACATTCAACTGAGGTGCAAACAACTAATGTGCACCTTTGGCACAAGCTGCTGCCCAACGAGCATTACAGCCCAGATTATTGTCAGAACTGGAGTGGGACCTTTCAGCAAAAGGTCAGAGAGGCAGAACGCTGTAACACTTCATGATTCGTGTCATATTCGATGCATGGTGTGTATGATTGCAGTGTTGACTGTGTGTTAAAGTTAAAAATATTGTTTCATACTTCTTTTGTAACTTGTTAACCATCTTGTGATCTCTAATATATATATTGAGACGCCTTGCACCTGACCACAAGGTTGAGAACTAGTGTGTCTGTATCTCTACTTTCACTATAAAATAAAGGCAAAATGACAAATGGGAGTAGAATCTTTTCCCCCATTATCGCCCCTCTCCATTTACCCCCCCCCCCCCCCACACCTTCCCCCTCTAATCCATCTCGGTTCCTCACATTCCCATGCTTTCCCTCACCCACCTGATTCGCCTCCACCAGTCGTTTGTCTTTCTATCTCTTCCTCATTATCCCACAATTCCACTCACCTCCTATCATCTCCACTTCTCTCCATCAGCCTCAGGCGTCTGCCACTCTTCCACCTTTCTGCTCAACGTTTTCTTCTTCCCCCGACTCGCAAACTGCTTATCGCGGCTTCAGCTCTCTCCCACTCGCTTTCTCAACTCCTTCGCTCCCTCCTTTCCTCTCTCGCTGTCTGTCTCTCCTGACAATAGTGTGCAGGCGTTGGTGAGAGTGCCTCCACCAAGGACAAATTAACATAATCCCACTCCACACAAGAGCCTGCAAGACGCACTTGGCACCGCCAGCGCATACACTGGCACGTAGTGGACCTGGCACTGCTGTGTGTGTGTGTGTGTGTGTGTGCGTGTGAAAGACAACCCAGGGAGTCAAGATGAACACACTTGAGAGTTTCAATTCATTGCTTTAGAGGCGCAACAGCAGCCTGTGTGTTACGGTGCCGACACACACGTACATGTACATGTACAGCAGTCATACATGCCGGCTGACACACCGCCATGCTGTGAGGGCTGAGAAGAAACTAAAATGTTGGACCCGGCGTCCAGGTGGAACATTTACAGGAAGCCTCAGTGGATGTTTGGCATCAGAATGCTGCAAACAGCAACTCCATAAATGTTAGGTTTCAAGTTAGCAAATGTAAGACCATACACACACACACACACACACACACACACACACACACACACACACACACACACACACACACACACACACACACACACACACACTCGATGTAAAGACATACCTTGATTCAGATGAGTTTACTTAGAGATGATCAGAGATTCAGTCATAGTCAGTCATAACTCGTTGATTATGAGTTGATCACGATTATGAACTATCTGAACACGTCATTAGGTTTGATAGCTCAACCAAAATTTATTTTTTTTATTTTTTTTACTATCATTACAAAATCAGTTTGAACTGGGTCATAAACAGTCAGGGGCAGTTTTTTTTCTTGCATTTTACATCCAGTGATCAGAGTTGTTATACGAGGCAGAACGCTGAGAATAGTCTGCTGCAAAGATGGAAAATGAATGGGATTTCAGACAATGAAACTGGTAACCTCACCAAGACCTCAAGGATAAAGTAACCTATAAAAATATAATAAAGCAAATGTTTGGAATTTTTTCTTAAAATAAAAAAATGCTTGCAGCTGGATTTGCAAGCAGGATGCATCCAACACCTGCCTGACAAGAAAACGTGTTTGTATAAACATCATCTGTTATGCATGTCATGTGTGAGTGTGTGTGCATGTGTGTGTGAGTGTATGTGAGTGTGTGAGTGGGGGTGCTGGTAAAACAGTCATCATGGAAGCCCTATAAACCATTTACAAGGGTGTGGAATACGCCACTGAGGGGCGGAGGTGCGAAATGAGCTGTAAATACTTCCTCTCCTTCCTTCACTACATGATTCTTGTATCATCCACACTAGTAGCTCATCCTCTTGTCTTTTTAAATGTCATGATCAGAGTTCAGATTTGCATGCTGCCCCCCTTCCAGGTTTGACTTTACCATTTTTTAGTTTGGGGTGAATGCAATGCAAATCTTGCATCTCAAACGCTCCTATGATTGGCTCCCTGACTCAAATGGACATGAATATTATTGTGCGCTCTACTGGTTCATTTCCCCACTAGATCGTATAAAAAAGCATTATGGAAAATCAAGTTTCCACATGATGATGACATGGAAATTGCTGGATCCATTGCATTAGCATTTCAAGATGCATGTGGGATGGAGAGCGAGAGAGAGAGAGAGAGAGAGAGAATAAGTGAGTGACAGTTTTAACCACCTCCTTTATTTCCTGGCCTTGAGCGCCAGAGCCGCCACCATCCAAATTAGATTGCGAGGAACACAATTGGGCTAATTTGTGTTTTTTCCCCCCTGAAATTCAGCAGGCAATTTCCTTAACTGAAAACCCCTCATTGACAAAGACATTTTCTCCACTCTGCACTACAACCATTCATCCACAGACCTAGAGGGAGATTTAGCCCTGTTAATGGACGACAAAGTGCTTGTTTTGAGCCCTTAAATCTTCCCAGAAAATCTTTATTAGAGGAGTGGAGATGAATTTAATTATCCGTGCTAACAAAGACAAAGAACATCCTCTCCAAAATTGCCGGCTCTTGTGGCCAGAAATTGTTTCTTGATTAAGATGAGATGTGTATAAATGTGGATGTGTGTGTCTACATGTTTATGGATTTATGATAAAAATGTGTCACCTCTTTATTTATGAATCCACCTTTTTCATGTCTGCTCTTTCCCTCCATTCCTCAATCAGGACTCTACCTTTCTTTTGCACAATGGCGTCTTTTCACTGGCTGATACCTCCCTCCCTGGTTAGAAACAGGAGCCCACTGTTCATACATGCACACTTGCACATACCAGGTCCTTGTGAGTACGGGCTATTTCAGTCAAGAAACAGCAAGAAGCATGACGTGTGTTTGGTAGAATTGGGAAGGCGTGTTCTTGTAGGCTTAGATTTGACTGAAATGGCATATACTACTACAGCAACAGGTGTAAATGTCCAACTATTCCTTAAAGTATACACGCCTAAAGGCTACATCCTGTCTGTAAGACCGTCTTCTCTCTGGTGCTATCTGAGACCTGTCTGTCTATAGGCAGTGCAGCATTCCATCCCAGATAAGAGACCTGACCTCTGGCCCCTGATACGGTTCAGCCTCAGGTCAGTGCAAGGCTGCTCCTGTCACTCAGAGTCGAACGGAACAACTCAGCAAGTGGTAGGAGGCTGTGCATGAGTGTGTGTGTGGTGGTAAAGAGGTGGGGGAGGGTTATTAGAGTCAAAAGGGGGTAGAATGACAAAGGGAGGGAGGGGAATTGGGGTGCATGAAGGCAGGACAATGGAATCTCCAAGTGACATTTGAGCTTTGTCTCTGCAAGAACGGCCAGACTATGGATTTGTGAGAAAACATTCAGTGGAGGAATCGTTTTTTTCTCCCAAAGACTGAAGCAGATTTAAGGATAAAAGCCTGTTCACTCACACCATTATGTCATCTTTGCCCCAAATATCTAAGCAGGTTAATACCTTAAACATCAAGCATTACATCAGCCTCAGCCTTAAGGCTGTTGCCACGTAGCTACACACAAATACCTTTTAAAGGAATACTGAGAAATAAGAGTAAGATGAGACGTCGCTCTCATGTCTTCAGGTTGCAGCCGGTTAGCTTAGCTTGGTTAACGACTGGGAGTAGAGGTAAACAGCTAGGAGGCTTCCTTTGATATGCATTGAACAAACCAACTATACCGTATTCATTAATGAGTTTTAGAGACTCTCGACAGAGTCAAGCTAGCTATTTCCACCTGCTTTGAGTATTTGTGCTAAGCTACGCTAACTGGCCGCAGGTTGTAGCTTCAACTTGAAGAGAAAGGACATCAGACATCTAACTATTCGCCAGATTTGTGTATTTACAACTGAAGTAGCTGTACACGTGTGTCTATTCACATACTTGGCAGACAGTGTGAAGAAACCATAATAATACATACGTATACCTCCAAATATGTCAAATCAAAACATTCCAGCTCCGTTGACCACACGGATCTTTCCAGTACTCCTCAGCATGCATTTGTCTCAATGAATAACGTATAAGCATGGAATAAGACACAACATTTTACCTCTTTGTAGTCATCATTGAGGTAGAGGTTGGACGTTTGCCTGATGACATCATCCACTCCACTACATCCATCCATATTATCCAGCGCCTCCCTCACCCTTCCCTCCCTCCTTGTCTTCCTGTGTCTTCCTCTCTACTCCCCAGTCAGTAGGTTAGTCCAGACCGACTGCCGAGGTTGAGCCCAGTCAGTACACATATTCCCAGCCAAATCACCCCTGCCATGCTCTCCGTCTCACACACACACACACACACACACACACACACACACACACACCAAAAAAAACAAATAAAACTACTCTTCTAGTGGTGGCTTCTACTCATCTCTCTCTTACATGTTGTGACACTGTTTCTCTTTCACTTCCCTGCACTCTCTCTGTCGACTCCACTCTCTGCCTCTTCCACAGGACTGTGAAAGCACAATGGTCACAGAGGTAAAGCCCCTTTAGACCCTGCCTACCTTCCAACCCTCCGGTCAGGGCGGCCTTTCACAGCCAAAACGGTGTGTTTTCCCCCCCTGTTTTAACGCCCTGACGTGAGGACAGCAGCTGCTCACCACCAGTTTGGAAGGAGACACCTCAGCCATGGGATAGCCACAGTGTGTGTGTGTGTGCGTTTGTGTGTGTTTATGGCGATGCACTTGTGTTAGGCATTCCCATGTGTGTGTCTGGAGTCTCTCCTGGACACGATCTCTCGCTGTCTATATTTATTCTCCTTCCGTTACACCCAGACCTCCTTTCTTTTTTGCCAACCCTCTCATCTAAAACGGCTCACAATTCTGTGTATTTGTGAAACTGTGTTATTAACTGAAAATGTAGATTAGCCGACATATTTGGGGTGAAATGAAATGTGAAAGTGTGTTTATGTAACCGAGGAGGGAGTGTGTTCCCTTCCTGCTAATGTAAAAATAGTGCCCAGTCTGGACTCCAAAGCCTGCACCCCCTCCACAGTCCAGGCCAGCTAAATAAACCCTGACAGAGCACAATGGACCATTAGTCTGGCACACAAACACTCATACACACAGAGTCACTCAGTTAGATACACAGAGATGGCTTATGCCTTGTATCAGCGACTTACATTTTCAATCTGAGCTCTCCGCGGTGTGAAATGATATCATCTTAGCGAGACGTTATCGACCCGTGACTCATATATTTGTCATAGCCGCCCAGACAGAAAATGATGTCCGCATATGGCTGCGGAATCACACTGCAGGGGAACATGACCTCACACAAACCATCAGCTGGAGGCACACAAAAATGGGAAAGCTATTATCACGTTCAAGTGGAAATAAACTCATAATTCATAAACAGGGGGTCACATTTTCCCCGTGTAGTGATGAAATGTTACGCACATTAGTGTAGGATTGCAATTAATGTTCGTTTTCCTTAATTGATGGCAATTACTATGCATCCACTTTGTGTTGACACTGATTTCAGAAATCTGGTTTATATTGGTAAATGGATAAAATGATTTCTTAGATACGGTATTCAAATGCTGTAGCAGAGTGGTATTAGTATCACAACTCAGGTATTACTTTGGCACCAGTATTGAGACATTTCAAGCATATAACGTTACAGATGTATAGATTTATCCTGAGTTAAAGGCTGCATTTAGTCAACGCACACACTTGCTGCAGGGTTGGAATGAGAAAACGCATCTGTCAAGTAACTGGAAATATACATTTTCTGCACTCTCATAAGCCGGTGAGAAATACATAAAACTTGAACCGCGACTTTAAGCAGACCAAAGAAATCATGTTAAAAGTTCTGTCTTTCTTTCTTTGAAGCATCAATCCTCCACCTGCAGAGTGACTATGTGGATGAATCATACACAGTCAGAGATGTGACGGGAAGTAAGGGATATCAGATAAGAAATATAATAGCCAGCCAAGGACAACAGAGTATACATGAGGGATGAGAGGAGAACGATGAGAGGGAAGAAGACGCCAACAGATAGGGACGAACATGAGTCAATTTATCTGATAATCTGCTGAGAGAGAAAAGACGAGAACAACACGGCCAAAACAAATTAAATCAGAGATCAGAACAGTTGATGGAATAATGCATGAAAAAGTGAACCATAGAAATAAAGCAGGAGAAGGAGGGACATCCACGTAGAAGGATGGTCAGAGCCGTGTTTATGTGAACCGTTCTCTTTGAGGTGAGGTTTTCAGTAACAACTAGCGTGGAGTAACATTAGTAAAGTTAAGGTTGGCCACGCTGGGTCTAACTGTGACCTGTGACAACACTTCCTGGCCCCACCCATGGGTGCTGTCTCAATAACAAATAACACTATCGGCATTTTTTTGGTACTTGTCAAAAAACACAGTTCAATGTCTGTACTTTCTATGATTTGAAGAGCGCACACGCACACGCACACGCACACGCACACGCACACACACACACACACACACAGAGGGATAATGAAATGAAATAGGAAGTGGGTTTGATTCAGTGTTGATCCCTAAGGATTATGGGTAGAGTACAGCGGATTGTCCGGGTCTCTGCTGCATGCACTCACACTGGACTGCTGATGGGGACAATGCAGAGACACACACACACACACACACAGGCCAATAAAACCGGCGTTGGTTGTGTGTAAGCGAGGGCAGCCTGTTTGCAGCAGAAGGGTGGGGCTGAGTCGGCCCCGCTGATTCTCATTACGGAGGCTGACTTCATAGTGAAGGTGAAGTCAGTGCTGATTCTAACGGGACGGGAGCTGGAGACGGAACACGCGTCACTGAACGCAGCACTGAGAATATTCAAACAACCACAAACACACAATCACAGTTCAAGGGCAAAGACTGGAGATACTTTCAGGTGCATGTAGGAGACGTACAGTACACACAGGTTCATTCATCTCATGCTTGACTGTGGGGTCAGCTGAGAGAGCGAGCAAACGAGAGAGACAGAGAGAGAGAGAGAGAGAGAGAGAGAGAGAGAGAGAGACACACACACACACAAACAGAATGGCTTATTGTTCCAAGTGAACAGAGGGTGACTGTGGGAGAGAGGGTTCCTGGCACCTCCTGTAAGCCTGGGATCCAAGGCCAATGGCGTTGTGTGTGTGTGTGTGTGTGTGTGTATTTGTTTGATACGAGTGCACCAAAAATCAACTCTTTTTATCCATGTTTTTTTTATGGGTTTCTCGTTCCTTAGTGTCTAAACTTAGCTTATATTATCAAACCAGATCACATGTTCTGACACTTAAGCAAGGAATGTGCTACAGACTTTGATCTGATGTTATTTTGGAAAGAGGAGGAAGAGAACGGGGGCTGCTACCATAGCAACGTGGTGAGAATTTCTCCATGGCGATGCTCTGTGTTCCAAACAAATTGGGCTGCGAAAGGAGTGAGGGGCGGCCCATCGGGAAGTCCCCTAACTCACACAGAGGTCAGTGTTTGAGGGGGTTGGAGTTTTGGCAAATTGTATATTAGGACAAATTGTAGTCTTGCCTTAAATAAGAAACAGGCTTTTTGCACAGCAAAGGTGTGACGAAGGCCACCTTTACATCACTGTCACAAAGTCAAAATCACATTACAGACACGGTCCAACGCCTTAAACACTTCCTAAACCCTGTTTTATCTGTGCATACTCAGATAACATGACCTAAATCATCATAGTTCTCACATTTACTTGGATAACATTGTGTATAATATATATTTAACATATTAGTTCAGAATGCCCTAATTAATTACTGTATGATCACTTAAAGGATGCGTATTTGCTTCATACAAGACTGATTCATATCAACCATATGTCTGAGCATGGCTAGAGAGGGGACGGGTTTAGCCTAGCTTAGCATAATGACAGCTAGACTTGGAGAAAACAGCATTTTGTTGGTATAATTTGTACAAAAACAGAAACGTAAACATGACATTCGGTGGTTTTTAGGCTGAGCTATATGCTATAACGCCATGGCAAACTAGACTAATTCATAATTCAGTAATTACCTTATTTTGGTTTAATCGATCTGGCTGCATCGATTAATTCTGTCATTCTATGATCCATCAGTGGCATCTACTGAACTGCTAGTTCTCATTTATAATTCATCAGGCCGCACCTCATATTCTGTTACACCAGAGCTCTCCTTCACCGCCCTCCAATCAAGCATGAAAAACTGCTCGAAGACAATATACATGATATAAATATACACAAACACTGTGTTTGACAACAGAGCTCCTGAGGCCTCGGCACACTGATTCCTACGGACTGAGGTGACGCACTGTGGCCAAGCCATTACTCTCTCCATCACCCTTCACCCTTCTGCTGCTGACGCAATGTGAGAATTATGGATTCACGTGAAAAATCTGAAAACAGGATGACATATTGAGACCTCAGCCTTGAGTAAACACATAGCATTATTAGGATGTAGGAAATGATGATTTCTTCTTCCTGTGGTCTCACGATGAAGCTTTTATTGTGTTGCTCTTTCTGCTAAACATGGTTTATTTGCAAAATGGACGTGTTAAATCGATAGATCGTTTCGGTTGACTGTGGGTCAAGTGGTCTCTTCATCGGCTCTCCCAGGGTCAGCCTGTGACTTAATTGGCTAATGGTTTCTGACATTAAGTGAGGGCTCGCCTCAAACATTATGGGACAAATGCTTCTCTTTGCCCTCCTCTGTCTTTTCTCTCCTCTTTGCCTTCAGCCAACAAAAGAAAGACCACATCTTAATTAAAACAGGAAAACAATGATAATGATAATCAAAACAGAGATCGCCCCAAGACATCGACTGTCTCATGAGACAAGCAGAAATAGAGGGACAACACCCTGCTGCCCTCTTTTACCACTTAATCTGTTAACGCCCTGTCCATTTTATCCCTTCATTAAAGCCCTCACTTCTTCCATCTTCATTACGATTCCTCTGTGCTTTTACCCATCATGCTTTTCTTCTTTCCATCCCATCCGTGTGTGTTTTATGTGTGTGAGGGGCGCTGTCCGCCTGCTGGTTGCCAGGTTACCAGTCTAATTGAGGGGCCTCCGGAGAGGCGCTGTTATCAGAGTCTAAACCCTCTGTTCTGTTACTCTCGTTCTCGTTTGATCCACCTCTCTTTTCCAGTACATCGCTCGCATTAAAGCCACCTAAGCTTCCTTCACCTTCTCTCCCGCCATCGTCAATAAACTTCATTTAACATCTTCCTAAATGTTCATCCCTTATATTTAACCGATGCTAGATATTTTCTCCACCCTCCCTCTTGTGTATCATCTCAGCTGATCTCATTCCTCTCTTTCTACCCACCTCTCCCTTCGTTTGCGTAGCTTTTGCTGTCAATACTCTTGTGTGACTAGTTCCTCTCTGCCTTTCATCCTCTGTCTCCACCAGCCCTTTGGCGACACTTTTCTTTATTCATCTGCTGCTCTATGCTTCCATCCTGCCATCATTCTCTCGCACCATCTAGCTTTTATCTACCACGAAACATGGCAGAAAATCCTTATCCCGTTACACAACTGCTCCCTCACCCACACAAGCACAAATCTTCCCTCCTGACATGCAAATACAAATAGCCTACGTAAACCAAGATTAATATGAATGTTTTGTCAGATGATTTGTCTTAATGGGCTTTTCTAACAGCGACAATCCTCAACAATAGACCTCAGGGAGGGTTATTTATTCCCAGACCTAATCTTGAGCATTATGTGGATGTACACTGGGCTGAAAAGAGACCAGCTTTTATAAATGTTGATAAAGCCAGAGTGTTGAGCTCCCAGCTCGAAGGGTTAAACTAAGCTGAAACTGCATAACTACATGAAAAACTGAAGTATAAACTAGAGCAATCACATTTTTCCAGTGCGTACGCCAATAATGCTTCTCCACAGAGGAAATGTTAGAGGAGAGAATTTGGACTTTTCATGTTTCTAAAACCTGCACCCAAAAGGCCCATCCATCTCTCAAGGAGCCTCTTGTTTCCTTCTCATCACTCCCTCCGCAGCTCCCCACTTCCATCCTCGTTTCTCCCCATCAAAGAAGCTCCGTCTTCCCCCCTCAATGCCTCCCCCGACATATCCAGCTCATCTCTTCCGCCTTTCATCTACCTCTCTGCTTGTTCCCACTCTTCATCTCCACTGCATTGCAGACTTTCTTCCCGAGCAGCAGAGCTGCTCCCAGAAAAGCATGTGTACAGCTGTGATGCACTTGCTTTCCCTTTAATCATGACTTCTTCATTCGTCGATACATAAAGTGGGACGCTGCTGTCACATGTCCCACAAGAATCACACAAACATGGACGCACACTTCAACGCAACCCTTCAAGCAGCCGTTCACGTTTGAAATCTCTTCATGACGATACTGTCTGCACCGTACGCTGATTTAAATGCATCAGAGTTCAGTCATGACACTTTAAACTTGCAGTCGCACCTCATGCCTCCTTGACATGGATTGATGAGGCTGGAAGACGAGGAGGAGGAGGAGGAGGAGGAGGTGGGACATTATTCCCTTGAGTCAAGTTCTCTCTTAGCAACCAGCCAGCCATTAGATTCACAACACAATCACGTAACCACAAACGGCAGAAAAATACTCCTACACAATGACACACAAGTCCTACAACAATGTCCTAGTGTCAACGTGACATTCAAGGATTCGCGATAAACTGAAATGAGGAGGTAAAACATGATCTTCTTACAATCGGCGGAGCTAACAACAACAAGATCAACGCCAGCTCGTGTCCGTCAAAAAGGCAAAGAAATGGACGATTCAATGAAATGAATGTGATGTAGGTCTGAGAACTACCTGGTAAGAGCAGTTTTCCTGGTGGACCATCCTTCACAGCATCCTAGAGCGGAGCTGGCCGTGCTGGTGGAACAGGAAGAGGAGCGGGACTGGGACAAGGTTCCCAGCCCTGCAGTGCTATTCCAGAGGAGAGCAGAGGATCCTACCAAGTCCTCGATCCAAACTAAAAAAAGGCCAATTCTCCTTCTTGCTACGGTTCAGTCTTCAGCCTCTGCTTTCTATACGTTTTCTGGTCTGTTTGCTAAGGAGAGAGAGGGACAGGGTCTGATCGCTGCTTCACCAAAGCGGAAAGAGGGAGGGGAGGCAGCGACTGGAGGAGGGGTGTGAGAACGGGAGAGAGAGAGAAAAGAGGGACGGGAGGGGAGCAGTGGAAAGCAGAGTACACTCCCGGTCGCCTTTCTCTGTCTGGTTCGGACTGAAAAGGGGGAGGAGCTGTTGGGGTGAGTGTATGCAGAGCCGGTCGGGGGGGGGGGGGGGGGGGGGGGGGAGGAGAGGGGACGGTGGAAAAGGGAGGGAGGGTGAGGTCGGTCTGGGTCCGAGTGGAAATGTCATTCTGCTGTTTCATATGGAGTCATGCCAGACAAGGAGACGAAGAGAGACTTTCTCTCCGTGTTGATGCATAGTCGACCTCTCAAACTGATGCAGACGGGTGATATATGTCAGATCATTATGGCCACTTCAAACCAACATTTAGCCAGTTTAAACTGTTTTATGTAGGGGGGAGTCACTCACTGATTTAGGAAAAAGTACATGTGCTCTTTGCATGTAAGTCTTCCCCTCATTCTCTGTCTGTTTGTTTGTAGGATTTTAATCCCATAGTGGCAGATGGCTGGTTTGTAATCCACATGTAGGCTTCTCTCCACTCCTGTCCTGACCTCTTTGCATTACCATCTCTTGTTTTCTGATTTTCTTTCCTTTAGAGCTCAATGAGATGTTTTACAATTCATTTAATCAAGTCAAGTCAATGTCACTCAAATCAAATATTTCCCTCAGGGGGCTTTGCTGTAATAACTCACTATTAAATGCCAGAAAACGGTCTAATATGACTCCTTGTTTTGTTCTACTGACAGCCTGAAACAAACGATATTCAGTTTTTGATCAAATAAAACATTAAAATACAAAGACATCACATTGAGAAGTTTTACTTTTGGGACTAAGCTTTTAATCACTTATTGACGAAATTATGAATCACTTATGAAAACTGTCGAATAACTGTTTAATGAATCCAGCAGGAATCCGGCTTTTATAGTTTGCTTGGTTTCATCCAGAACTGTAGTGCGGTGGAACAGCCTTGCACAAGAATGTGGGGAGCTGATGCAATTAAATCATACATCTGTTTCAGCTTTAATTGTTGTGGGTTTTTTTTTTGGCATGGTAGCTAGAAGCCACACCCTCCTGATATGTCATCCCTCCACGCTGGCCAGATCTCTCTATCCCATATTGATCTCTGTTTGGGTGACGCTGCTTTTCCCGATAAGACCAATCTTGGGTTTAATGACCTGGAAGCGGATCGATGAGCTCCCCGCTCTGATCTCTCTGCAGCACATCACCGGCTCTGGTTCGGCGTTCTGTGTGGCGCCCATCTGGGGCGGAAAGGAACAGTGCCCGTCCTGTCACGCCATCCTTGGATATGATTATCAGTGCTCGACATTGACCAGTGATAGACGTATTTTTCTTACAGCGGAAGCTAACAACCAGACCTCGTAAAAGCATTGTTGAGCTGAGTTTACAGGCATACGGTAAAAGCAGCGACGCCAAGCGAGAGATTAAAACGAGCCTGGTGGAGGGAGTGAAGCATGCAAGTCCAGCTATCCTGAATCTCTTCTCTGATTCTATGTTGATGTGTTTCTGCTGAAGTTACACGTTTGCTCATTTATTAGCTAGAACTTGATAAATTGTGACTTTGCTTTGGTGTCTGCCCTCTAGTGCTTAAAGAGAATTAATACAAGAAGAGATTTGTGACTGGTGAGTTGCAGTAGTTTTGTTGGATTAAACACCTTATATAAATTAAACTGCTGATCCCAATAACAGTAATAGGAGTTTATTTAATGTGGTTCCAAGTATAAACTCTGAGTTTTTGAGAAAGGTTTTTGCCTTTTTAAAATATAAATTCATACTGATTTATCATAAATCAACAACTTTGATGTCCAATATCTGCGAGTCAATTCTTTGATACAAGAAGCCACAGCAACCTCCTTTCTCTCCTCTATCACCATGGCAGCAGTCACTCCGCTGACCTTCACACGGTTGTCAAGGTTACAATCTGAATCACAGCACAGGTGGAGACCGAGAAGACACCTCTCTATCCACACCAGAAAGAACAACATCCAGACTGTGCAGCACGTAGCTCCTTTAGCTAGTATTAAAAAAAACTGTGATTATGTACGCGGCCTTCATTGGCACAAAGAAGAATTCAGAAAAAAAGATGATTAACTGGAGACAGACAAGACAGGCAGGCAGATAGCCTCCCTCACACTTTCTGCTCAAATATAGCTGTATGCCAAATCTAATGCCAAACTTACAGTCGCATGTTATTTATTCTTGCACAATGCAGGAGAAACTCAGCAGTTCATCTCATCCTCGTTTCCTGCTCTCATCACGCTCATCAAAACACCACTCATGTGTGTTTAACTCTGCTAGGTGACCATATTTATAGATGGAAACAGACATAATGAATGCCTGATCATAAGTCACTGAGTGAATAACGTGAGGGTCAGAATCAAATATAGAAAATATCAGAAATTTGTCATTTGTCATGTCTCATTTCATTCAATATTTCCAATGCAAATAACAATAATAAAAAAAAAGAAGAACTCTTATTATCCGTAAATTACCATTAAAAACAAATATTAGTTAAATCACCATTAACAAAAGTGGTAACCTGAGAGGAGTAACTTACTTTGATTTACAGAAGAACATATTTACTGACAATAACATGTAATCTAGTAATCCATGGCAATGTAACCATAATCTGAATTCATACATTTGAATCCTATTTATATGTAATCTGTTACTACCAACCATGGTGGTAAATAATGCCCCGTGCATCTCGTGGAAAAAAATGAATTCTTGTTCCTGCTGTGACGCCTCCTCCCTTCCTCTGACAAACAGCACGCCATCTACCCCTCCTTCCTACACCTTCCCTGTTCTCCGGCCTTTCGCTGTAACTACATTTGCTTTCTTGTCACCGCCTTTCTCTATCTTCCTCCTTCATCCTCCTCTTTTTCTGCCTCACCTCTCCTTCTCAGCGGGGAGAATCGGAGCACAGATGCTTTTAGCAAGCTGACATTTTGTGCCAGTGTAAAAACTCTGCATAGCAAAGCAGGCTGGCTCAGTGTGAGGGCCGGATTCCGGCGGTAATGAGCTGACTCTGACAGGGAGGAACTGATGTGGAAGGCCACGGTGTGTGTGTGTGTGTGTGTGTGTGTGTGTGTGCTCAGTCTTATGATCAGCCACCAGAGGTTGTTCTAATGAGAAAGGCTGGAAAGACTGAGCATGCTGTGACCACCAGCCTGCATTGATATGTGTTTCACCTTTTTAAATCACAACAAATGTGTATGCCAGCTAAGCAAATGACTAACTTACTACCGAGTACATATTTGCAATGACAAAGTCTATTATGAAAGACGAGTCGTGAGTCATAGCGCATAATCAGCAGCTGAAAACAATTAGCTGCTTAATGTCTTGACTACAAATCGGGGAAAGCAATAACTAAAATGAGGAAAAGAAATGACTTTATTCTGCAACTGACAAAATTATTAAGTACTCATGCAGTTAGTCTATTAAGTACTACTACTACTAGTACATGATTAGTCTATTAACCGACAAATAATTCCTTTATCAATGAAAATAACATTCTTCAATTGATTCCATGCTCTCAAATGTCTTCTCTTATATTAGTTTATATATCATCATAAACTGAATATCGGTGGGGTTTGAACTGTTGATTAAACTGAAGGAAATATTGTGACCGTGACATAATGCACTGCCCGTTTGAATGTGGGATGTTGCAGTTTTAGGGCATGTGCTCAAACCACTCCAATAGATGAAGATGTCACCTCAGGATCGAGGAAATGGAATCAACTATTTGTCCACAATTTCCTGAGATTTTACATTCTAGTCATCACGAGCTGCAGCCCGGTGGAATGATTATTCTTGTTATGCTTATGTGAGGAGATGAAAGCGCTGTGTGCTCGACAGCAACAGATGAAGCTCTCTGCGTGACCTGGCACGGAGTCCCTCTCTTCTTGCCCAAACACAGGCAACACACACACACACACACACACACACACACACACACACACAGAAACATTGGGAGACATAAATACCGGTTTATTTAGGGTCTGTGTGGGTGTGCAGACGTGATTAAAACATGGCTTGTATTTTTAGCCCAGTATAAAAAGTTCACAATCACAACCCTCTCTCTCTCTCTCTCTCATACACACACTATAATTAGGAGCAGAGAAGCCCAGTGTTTCATGTTTCAGCTCCACCCAAGTGAGCAAGCCACGCAAGCACACACAACACACACACACACACACACACACACACACAGACACACACACACTCTGAAAAGAGACAGGAGAGGTGATGGATAAGATTTAAAATCCTTCACTGCTTGTAAAACCCTCTGTCTCCTGTGTGTGTGTGTGTGTGTGTGTGTGTGTTTGTTTGTTTGCACCATAGTGACTGTGCAGTATGAGGGCTGACACCAAGCTATAACATTAGAGGCCGTATCCTCGCTGCTACATAAATCCCCATTTCCTCCACAGCACGCTCTGCCACTCACAGCCCGCACCCCTGTTTGGTAGTTTTCATAGGGTGGAGAAAATGGTCTCCTGCTGGATTTTGGCTGCGTGAGAACATTAGGCTATAATGCTTCCTGACAGCTTGAGGAAGAGGACAATTAGCAGGGAACAGGAGTGGGAATGGTAGCGAAGGACGGGGGATGTCTGGAAGAAGGGAAGAAGAAAACGACTTTGAGATTTGGTATTTGAGCCGAAGCTGATTTCCGTTCCAGATAGGATCCGACCGGATGTGACACATGCTGAAGAGGTTTGACTCCCAGATTAGTGAATCATGAATGAATCAGAGGAAGGGCGAGTTCTTCTGTATCAATCAAGGCGATCAACTTAGACAAACAGTGGATGATGTGAACCTGTAGGCTATGCCTTTACCCTCAATCACAGCAGCATCTCTATCTAAATTACCCACAATGCAGCTGGCTTACCTGCCTGATGACATGACATGAATCAGCACACTGGTGAACAACTTAGTAACCTTCCGCCCAAAAGGACCGGATAGTAAGTTCATCTGTCTTTGTCCGTTATTCTTCACCTACATCTTCATCATCATCACTCATCAATACAAATATGTTTGTGTGTTTCTTTACATGTGCAGACAGGGAGACATTATCAGGCAACTCATTAAGCTGCACTTTGAAACCAGATAAGAGTTGAGTACTCCTGTTTATGAGACCTGAACAAAACAACCTTATGGTGTGCCGTTTGCGTTTCCCCTGGTTACAGTTTGTATGTTGAGTTTACAAGTACAACATATTGACAGCACGTACTAGATAGAGGTGCAGGTGTGTAGCTCAGCGAGACAAAACATGGCCCGACTTGTGAAGCTGACAACAACCACAGTTGAAGGCCATGAGATTAAAACCTTAGTGATGAATACCATTCAACAACAATCACTAATATGTATCAGCTGGACATTATTTGGCTGATTGAACATGTCGAACCACCAACTGATCAGCCTGATTTTACACATTTAAGGTGGTTTGATGTCATGTTTTGCTCCTGCCTTTTTCATTTCCCCTTTAACAAGGAAAGGATTATAAACTGACAAGGCCAGCGCAGAACAGTGCCAGCTGCGTCTTCTTATCTGACTTATTCACTATTTGTATTCTAAGCGTATATATATATATATATATATATCTCAAGACGCCCTGAAAAGATTTGTCTTGTTTGTCTTTAGGAAGTGTTTTTGGATTCGACAGCCTCCTCATTTCCTCCCTGCAGGTGCACGTGTGTTGTATGTGCATGGTTGGTTCTGCGCTGTGATGTGTGCAAGAGCAACTTTTGACTTCAGCTGACATGAGGCATTCAGGGGCAATGCAGAGATTTTGATCAGTTGGGCGTTTAGTTCTTTGAGCTCGCCTTGGTGTGTCAAAAACTTCCTATGCACCTATAGTTTTGCTCATTTAAAACAGGATTCAAATACACGTGGGCTGCGTGTACGATAATATCCTTTCATTGCCCGAAAGGGGAAAAAACTACTACCAGACAGCAGCCCACATATGGTCAGAGTCCTGCCAGCCTGAACCTGCTTTTTGTTAGAGGGTATGACAGAACATTAGTTGTGAGGAAACTGAGATGCATGGACAGATGTGTAACTGGCTCTACTTTATGCTTCATTCTCGAGAAATGTAACTTTTCCGTTACATCACAACCCAAAAGACAACAACAAATGTCACAGCAGAGGAATGATTTAGGCTATAAGTATTGGAAGGCTTGTTGGCAAACTATTAATCTAACTTTGAGTCCGGGTTTGACTGCAGCCACATCACATGTACATGTTGAAGGGGATCTGACAAACCGGACAGAAAGCACACTTTGACCAGTTGAATACTTTGCTTTACCTGAGTTAAGTGCCCGACTTGCTGTGAGGAATCCAAGGTTAAGCTGAGATGAAAAACATTCCACTTATAAAAAAAAGAAAAGAGATAAAAAAAAGCAACCCACATCTAGCCACAGCAGCAGACTGTCAGGATCCCATGAGAGGAAAACGGTATCCTTTGATTCAGTGAGGTGAGAGTGTGCATGTGTGGACTAACAGGAGACGGAAAGCTGCCTCGCTCTACAGCAGAGGCGGCGCAGTCAGTGTGTGTGTGAGCTGTGCAGAGGGCCGGGCGTGTTTCAGCTGGTACCGGCACACACACACACACACACACGCGCACACACACACACGCACACACACACACGCACACACACACACACACACACACACACACACACACACACAAACGTGGTTCAGCCTAGGGGGCTGAACCAGACACGGGAGCCTCAGAAGGCGCCCTCCACACCTGGCTACAGCCCTGCCCCCCCCATCTCTGAAACCTCCTCCCACTTTTCTTCCCACATACATTGTTGACTGTCTGCTCCTCCAGCTTTCCGCCCTTTTTGTCTCGCTACCGTCTTCATTCAAACCATACCTCTGACCCCTTCTCAAACTCAATTTCCTCCCTCTCCTATCTCCTCCCTCTACGTGGCACAGTCTGAGGACCGGGTGAAGGTAGTAGTTAGTTTGTTAGTGGAGGGCGGCAAGCACGGTTCAATGGCCGAACTTGTACATAATCACAGAGCACAGAGGGGAGAGAGAGAGAGAAACCTCTCTATGGCTTTGCTCTTTTCTCTAACCTAGCTCTGCTTCTTACTCATCCTTGTATTTCTACAGCCTGGAGAGTTCCTGGAGCTCTTTTTCTTACTGTTTATATATACTGTGCTTGAGCAGCACTTTCCAATTAAACAGATGTTCATCGACCTGTTACTTCTGACATGTCCTGACTTTTATTTACTAAGAGAGAGAGAGAGAGAGAGAGAGAGAGAGAGAGAGAGAGAGAGAGAGAGAGAGAGAGAGAGAGAGAGAGACAGAGAGAGACAGAGAGAGAGAGTGAGAGTTTTAATGTGGGAGTGGTGCTGCTGCTCAGGTCCTTCGTTCTAACCACAGTTTGCCCGTGGGGTGTTTTAAAATTGTGTCTGGGCGTGTGCACTCTGAGATTGAAAAAGAAGTAGCCTGCAGGCACGGATTTATTACAACACACAGGTAAATTCCTGAGTATAGATAGCTTGATAGTATAGATTGCAGACTGACCCCATCTCTGCCTTTTCACCTCAAGAACGGCTCGGAAGCATAATATTATTGTTTGCCTTTCAGGGGTGTGGGGCTAAATGGAGGGTTAGGGGTAGTGTTACCCATAGTGGACTTGAGGTCCCTCTGGGCCCCTCTCTGCCACGCGACTCTGGAGTTCATTGGAAACAAATTAGGAACTGCCCGCCCCTCGTCCTCCTGAATCCTGCTGACCCCACACCCACAGCCTGCAGCGGACGCTGAGATTACAGAAACAACACCCTAACTAAACACACCTGCACCAATGAGATCGGTTCATTACCAAAAATGAACTAACATGCCAGGATACGTGAAGCTGAATGAACTTTTCAAAGACTATACTATGATTCAACCCTGTCTTTGATCAGACAAAAGGGACTGTTGCCATAGAGATGTGGACAGGAGACGCAGTATGCAGGAAGATGTCTCATTACTAGTGACTGTAATGAGTATCCTGTGTTTGGTTTACAGCAGTTTTTTGTTGCTGGCCTGATTCACATTTTAACATTTTCTTGTTGTGTGTATGTGGCTACGGCATCTGACTGGAGACCAGCTAAACCTGTCTCCCGGCACTTAGCGACCACGACAGATTATTAGCTCTGAGCTGTGCTGTGTCCCGTCTTTCTGAAAGCACAGATGCTTTTGAAGCTCTACTGAAGCATGAATATCTTTGTCCCTCCGGACCCCAGCAACATCCCAGACAGACAGACCCCACCGTACATGCAGACACGCATCATCTCGCTGGTGGGTCCCGCCAGAGTGGATGTCTAAATATTTAACAACATTTTAAAAGCACCACCCTTTCCTCCAGGGCATCCGCTAAATCCTGCAAATTTAAGAATCAAGGAACTCAGATGCCCTCTGACTTGACGTCTTGTGGGAACTAGAGGTGTAACGATTCATTCGATTAATCGATCGTCAGTACTATAGATTCTACTAAATCGATGTGCTACAATAAATAAATAGAATGAATCGTTTTGGCTTCACCAATAATCGATATGAATGCATTTAATCGGATTAATCATGTTTCTCACTTATGATTAATGTTTTAATACTTTTAAGACACTCTCTCCCCTGCCAGCATGTAGTCTACTGAAAATGTTAAAAATAACTGAGCAATGTTTAATTACATTTTTGTATTCAGCATAAAATATTATGCAGGTTTACTTTTTTATAGAATAAATATGTTATTTTTCACCTTTCAGAAGAATACAAATAGTCTCACTCGCATTATTGCGTGTTTATTTAATGGATATAGAATTTTGGTTACAAGTTACTGAATCGAATCGTATCGTTACAAAAAAGAAAAATTGTCCTTGAATCAAATCGCCAACTACTGTATCGTTAATCGAATCGAAGTGAAGCCAAAGATTCACACCCCTAGTGGGAACGTCTCAGTTCCTAAATTGCCGCTTGACCACTTTTGTGCTCTTGTTGTCAGGTTAGAGGGTCAATACTGACGTTGTCCTCTTTTACCACATGTGGATTGTCCAGGACATAAGATTGTACCTCCAGGCTTTTCTGATATCAACTCTGCTCCCGGCTCAGGTGGGATTACACGGCTAATTCTAATTTCTTATCTACTCGGGGCCATCAAAATGTCAGGATTCGTTTTTCCTTATAATCAGGGAGACAGTTGGAAGCTATGGCACTTTATCAGCATCAGGACCAGGCTATCTATCCCACC
Source organism: Chelidonichthys spinosus (assembly GCA_029853015.1). Lineage (NCBI taxonomy): Eukaryota > Metazoa > Chordata > Actinopteri > Perciformes > Triglidae > Chelidonichthys > Chelidonichthys spinosus. Next base: position 6,988,997 of record CM056828.1, on the reverse strand, counting down.
AGGCCTAGTCGACAGCAACTTCATATACACACATGTGAGACCCCATATGTGTGTGAATGTGTGTGAGCCAGAAGAGTGGCTGCATCTGGAGACAGAGGTTCTCTTTCAAGAGATTTTCTTCCACCCGTCAATTATATCACAGCCGACCGCCGAGGGAGAGAAGGAGAGAGACGGAGACAGGGCAGACTTTCCCCCAGACTAAAGCGAGCCAGGAGGTGACCTTCTCATTTAAGATGGACAGCAGGTAATGAACATTGACACAAACACACAAGCCATGTGACCTCGAACTGCCTGGTCCTAAAGATACCATCTTCCTGTCCTTTCCTCCCTCCTTCCTTCCTCTCATCCCCCACTTCTCCCGCTGCATTCCTGACATGCCTTAGGGAGACAGAGGGGCCCTCCAGGACAGACAAACAAAGACACACATCACACACAACACACTCACAATGGCACTGGCTGCAGCCATTGTCTGTGTCCACTGAGGAAAAGGTCTTGGTGCTCGCATACCAAAAGACAGCACCAGTCCCCCTTTTCTCAGACTTATGCTTAGTTTCATTCAGTGACACACAAGCTAAGTGTCTGCACTGAAACGGTGGCTGCTCCTCCCTAAACATTTTCACAGCTACACCCTTTTGGACCCACAGACCAACAATAAACCAGACTACTACTCATATTTAAACTGATGTCATGAGATTGTAAGTGAATCATAACAGCTTCTCATGCTGGAGCTGCTGGTGTGGCACGCAACGCTTGCAGCAGCTCTCTCTGCAGAGCGACGATGCAACACTGACCTCTTCTGGCAGGAACACCACATAGCCACAACAAAGGGACATGCAGATTTTTCAAAATGAGGTTAAACAGATATAAAAGGCTGCGAGGTCAGCAACATATCTTTGCTGGAGTAAGTATCCGTTCAAAGTCATCCAATAATAGAAATGACTTGCTTGCACTGTCGTATCAGTGTGCGTCGGGAGCCCAGAGTTCCATGATGGTCAGGTTAATAGCGGGGCAACATAGCTTAGCCGACTAATCCCCCTTCCTCACTCCAGCTAACCTAAACTCTGTTTCCAGGGTTCCCACAGCACAGATACCTGCTGGATTACAGATGCCCTCCAGAGCATGGGAAAACTGTGTGAGATAACCTTTGACACACATAAGCAGATGAAACCCACAGGAACGTACAGAAACAACAAGTGAGATCCTAAGACACTTACCGAGGTGTAGTTGCTCTTGCCCATGTTGTGGTTCTGGTTCTGGTTGAGGTTCTGGTTCTCCTGCTCTCTGCACTGCAGCCCAGCCAGGTGTCTCTCCAGGGCTGCCCAGTCCATGGTGGGCAGAGGCTCCTCCTCTACACCCTCCTCCTCTTTGTATCCAACCCTCCGTCCCCCAGTCCCTCCTCCACCACCACCACCCCCGCCAGTGCTGCGGCTCCCCCTGCCCTGACTGGAGCTGCGGTGGCGGGGCTTGGGGGTCCCTGTGCCCCCCTGTGGTGTACCAGGGGAGTGGCTCCTCGGAAAAATCAGATTGCCGTTTTGTTTCAGTTCGTCGGGGACGGCTGCGACTGAGGTGGCAGTGTGTCCGCCCGGAGCTGGGAGGGGCGGGACGGTCTTCACATCCTGGAATTCTTCAGCGAGGCTGCGACTGTTCACTGTCTTCCTGAAGCCTTCGCCAAGGCCGTCGACCCCCTCAACGCCTCCCCCGCCTTCCTTCTCACCAGGAGGCTGGGGCGAGGTGTAGTCCTCTCCATACTCGCTCTCCCACTCCTCTATCACCTTCTTCTTATACTCTTGGTAGTCCTCGTCCTCCTCGTAGTCATCTAAGGTGACCAGGTCCAGAGAGGGGGAGGATTTGTAGTCTTCCAAAGTGGCCAGGTCAAGAGAAGGGGAGCAAGGTGTGACCTTGTTGGAGTTGGACTCTGAGCTGGAGCGACTGGAGGCATCACTCCCCAGGTCCATGCCATCCTCCCGGTAATCCTGCAACGACAAAGCAACAGAGAGAAGGAGTGAAACTCAGGAAACGTGTGTAGAGAACGAGCGTTTAAAATAGAGAAAGAAAAGAGAGGCGAGGAGAAGAGGAAAATGAAAAGAGAATTGAGGGAAGTGTGGACATTTTAGATTATTCACACCAGTTTTGTGGTTTGAGACCGGCAATAACAAAGCACTTCCTGTCCCGCAGGAACTTCCTTTCTGCACAGAACTGTGAAGTCACCGTCTCCTTTGGATTGTCTAGTCATCTGCTATACATCTCTACTGCTCCGAAGCTTCCCAGTCTGACCCGACTATGCTAACTGATCACCACACACTCCTCTGGTGAATGTGTACATTTCCATGGGCTTGTTCAACCTGCGATCACACACAACGAAGGTGGCGTCCGTGTGGCTGGATGTGTCAGAATAATATCCCACCACCCACTGCTACATCTGCAGCACCACGGGGACAAAGCATGGGTGTTGTGAGGGGTGAGAGCATGCCGCACTGACATCAATACACACCAAACTGTGACGGGGACAGATGAGTCCAGAGCTGTCATCTAACCTTGACTGTGTTGCGGCTGCAGAGCCCCAATCACCTCCTCCGCTGATTAGTTCCCGGCTAATGAAAAACGTCTGCGTTGTTTACAACCCTCCACAAATCTCCACCTGACCCGAGCCTTCTCTTTTTCTCCACAGGAGCAGCGTTATCAAAGTGGCTCACACCACTTTTAAAAAGTTAATGAAAAGCAAGGAGGCAGCAAAATTTCTCTCAGGGCAAAGGGAAATTAACGACAGATCCCTGTGTGATCCACATTAAGAGATGCCGCGGAAAAAGAAATTAATTATGAAGATTGCCAATTGCTGCTTCAGAGGACTTACAGTCGTTACTCACAAGACGTCAATACATACAGTGTTGTCCTGATTATAATAAAACATTTTATTTTCAGGTGCCTTTCAGAGCCCTCAAGGACACCGTACAGTGAATAAAAGTACAGAACAACCAATAAAATACAAACAATAAGTTAGAATAAGACGGACCTTAAGACAAGACAGTTAGACAATTTAAATCGTAGAGAAAAGGCAGCCTTAATTAGAATAAGCTCTCCTGCTACTAGTCTACTACACCTGTGCAGACACTGGCTGTTGACGTCAAAGCACAATGCAGAAAATATCAATGTTGGGCAAAGCGATATGACTCAGCATGCTGGAGAATTAGGTGTAGAAATGAGCCACTCGATGATGAGGAGCTCGCAGGTCAAGGGGACGTGAAGCTGCTGCTGCTAGGGGGAAACACGGCACCGGCTGCACAAACGATGAGGTGTCATAATACAGTTAAAACCATATAAATGTTATCGTTGTAATATATTTCATCTACCACAGGGGTGTTGGGACCTACTAACTCACCTATGAATGCTCAGTCTAGACAGTAATAACACGCACAATCACATTTCCAGTTAAGGGATCATTTCCAACTATATGTGGGAGAAACTCCTGGAGCCCCTGTAGGTCTACAGCTGAAGGGGGGGAGGGCTCTCAATTACCAGCCTGCTTATTGGCTAATGCTCCGACATCGCTTGGACCTGGAAATCAACAGCCAAACGAGGTTATAATAGGCTCAGACGTGATCGCACGCTAGGCCCGTGGTATCACCGGAGAACAAGCTTACCGACGTGCTCATCAAACGCGCTGGATCACCACCACACGGTCGCCGGTCTCTGGTGTGTGGAGCAGCCTGTCATCTCGGCTTTGTCACCCTCCGAGTGTGCTGTATGTATATAAATAACCCGGATTCAGGAAACCGGGTGGAGTTTTCCTCTTCAAGTGTAGGAAGAGCGGGTCGGGATAGAAGCGGAGCTGCGATCCCGTTTCAAATCTCGGTCACCGATCCCTGTTTTTGCCCCCCCTTCAAGTGTGGATCCCGCTTCGTGCAGCGCTGCTTCCCAGATACGATCGCGCGTCAATACATGACGGTCACGTGAGGCCGATTAAAAATAATGTAGGCCTAATCGTAAAGTGTATGAGAGGAAGAGAGAGAGAGAGGCGCTGCAAGGCGGCAGGCTGGAGCGGCAGAGCTGATCCGCTGTGGGATTAACGGACGCGCAGGCGGACCATACAGGCTGGATTTGGCCACGAAAATACATGCAAATTGACAGCTGCGCTGATCCCCACCCCGCAGCCGGGCGGGTGTCTAGGGGGCGTTTAATTTATGTCACAGACTACCCTCACACAACTCTGCCCGTCGTTCTCTAGGCGGTGGCATCGTCGCGCACACGCCCAGTCTCTGCGTGCGTCGAGCGGATATATGTAGCCCCCGACTCCAAGTGACATTTGTGGACGTGCATGACAGCTGCATGATGCCACCCGGCATCGCACGGGCTATCATGTAGTGAAGGGTTTGACGTCATTAGACACATAATTAAAAGACAATAGGTGCGTTTCTTCAATTTGTCATTCAGGCTACTCATATGATGTAATGGTTCCCCAAAAAAGTCCCAGGAGGAATCTGATATCCCCCCCCGGCAACAGCGATGACAGAAACGCCTTGTATCACATTACCACACTGAGGATGACACCCACTACAGCTGGGACCAGACCGACCGCCTCTCCGCACACTATTACCGGCCAGAAATGAGAGTCTACCCGCATTAGTGAGAGCCGCCCCGGGGAGACGAGCTAAAGTAAGCCTGGATGCAAACACCAGCGCCATTTAAACGAGTCGATACTCACTGTCATCATCTTCGTAGCTTCCCCGTCGCGTCTCAAGACATCGTGAAGTGTAAATCCCAGCTGGTAGACAACGGCGACGGTGCCGACTTGTTTCCCGGCAGCTTTATTCTAAGGGCGGGTGTCGGCGGAGCTGCCTTCGCTGGAGAAATGACAGAGAGCCGGTGGATAATTCAGTACAGTCATCGCTCTGAGTGTTCGTCTGTCCACGGGGGGGACAACACGGAGTCCGGAGTCCTGTCTGATTGGACAACAGTGTCTTAAAATGATGTCTTCAAAGCCCGGCAGGTCAGCGCCGCGTCTCTGCTCCCCGGCGCGCGCGCGCACACACACAGATGCCCAACCACACCGGTCCAGCCTGCACGCGCTCCCTCGCTGCCACCACCACGTCAGCTGAAGATAAAGGGGCTCCGAGTAAAGTGCGTCCCCCTTTATATCGCGGTGCGCGTTACGGAGCTTTCACGCAAACCAGGCGGCTTTTATCAGTCAGTTATTACCTCCAAACAAGATTTACAACTCAGCGCAGGAGAAGCACGCTGCTGCTGCTGCTGCTGCTGCTCCCCGGCTGGCACAGCTCCGTGTTAGAGGAGGCTCTCTCTCTCCCTCTCCCTCTCTCTCTCTCTCAAAGTGACGAAGACACAAGACGACTAAAGCCCAACCTTCTGCACCCGCTGACCTTGCAAATGACAGAAAGAGAGGGAAACTATCTAGGTATCTAGGTGGATTATTCAAACTACTTCCGGTGTACTTCATTTAGTACATTTCCAAACCTGTCTTAACATAATAATAATAATAATAATAATAATAATAATAATAATAATAATAATTAAAAAAAATCCCATATAAAGAAAAACTCAGGGATCTCTTATTGTTGTTTGGCTTCACATTATTTTATATATTATTGAGTGGTAGCCTAAACTTCATGTGATCCAAAGCAACATCCCAGCAATGAATCCAGCCTTTGTGGAGGTTTGGGTGGAGATTGTATCACTGAGACAGAAACAGGTTCCAAACATGTTTAAAGATCAGCACAATCTAGACAATGTTCAATTAAAAATACAACTTTATATCGTGCAGAAATCTAATCTTTTATAAAATCACGTCACATATTGGAGACGTCCATACTAGATTAACAGAGCTGCAGGAATCCACCAACGAGCACGAGAAGCAACAATACATTAAAGATACCCAGCATCAACCCATCGACACTTTGGAAAATTCATCTGTTGATCATTACAGCTATATTTATTAAGCAAAAAAAGGATTTGCTGCTTTTCTTTGTATTGTCAAACAAAATAAGCTTTTGAAAGACCTCACCTTGAACTGCAAAATATTGAATGCACTGAATATTTACAGAAAATTACTGGCTTGCATTACTTTCCTAATAAAATGTTGGTTTTATGGTGAAGTATTACAGTTACTTCTTGTGAAGTGCTGGAAACAGTGGCAGTGTGAGCTCTGAGAAGTTGTGAGGATTTTGACACTTAAACAATTAATATAATAATAATAATTAATGAAGAAAACAGAAGGCCGATTTATTGCTAAGTTACTGCAAATACATGTTGATGTCATTTAAATGTCTCTTGTGGGAGGAAATCACTGCAGTAGACATGAGTTAACACACACACACAGATGGCAGCTGTGTCATAGCTGAAGTGGGGTTAACACCAACATGGCATGACATCTTCATGTTGCATTCTGTTTCCTCTTGCAACAGCTGGAAATTTACATACTCGGAAATAGAGATCAAGTTTAAATGTTGGTGGTAAACGAATCTCATCCGCTGCAGGAGTAAAACATACTCCAAAGAATTTGTATAACAAGTGTTATGATTAAAAAACAGGATCTGCGTCTCTTGAGTGCTAAGCCCAACATTTGAAAAATACAAAAGCGTCACTTCAGTGACATTGTTGGGAATCTTTCTCTTCTGCACGGCCGGCCTGGCGCAGCCTTGTACTTGTTTGAGGAGGGGAAGCTGTCTTCTGATATGGTGCATTGATTGTATGATAGCTGCAGCACAAAGGACAAATCAGGTCATGTAATAACAGAGGGGTACTTCAAAGACCCCTGGCTGGGCATCTCCTTACTCTACAGTTGGGACAGCACTAGTGGGGATCCCCCCAAAGAGGAGACAGCAGGAGTCCAGCATATTGCTAGGACTCTCACTCCCCGCCGCCTCTGCTTTCAACTCTCTTATCAGCCCTTCCACTCCCTCCCCCTCCCCTGCCTTTTCTCCCCAATTCCTTAAACATGAATCGTTCATAGTGAAGTAAAGTTGTGGAGTTAACTGAACGCCTTTAAGGAGGATAAGCTACTTTTGGGTTTTTTTTTCCTTGGAGAGAATGATAGGGCTATAAGTTCATATGCTCACCAGGAAATGAACTCATCATTAACTTGTCAACAGGGCGCCAATATTCTGTACGTCACCCTTGCACCCGTACATGTGCGTGCACAGTCGGCTTCCTTTGAAGTTTTGCATTTCCCTTTAATGTCAAAGCTAACTGAAATCAGTTTTGACGCGGCATCTTTCCCCTTCGGTGAATTGTAGCACAAAACAATAAAAGCATCAACAAGCTCCGAGTCAGGAACGCCAAATGAAGTTGTGCATGACAAGTCACATCAAAGCTCTCTGACCCGTGTCTCCATCACACCCGGAAGAAGAAGATGACCTACACTGCACTTTTGATTGAGGAGGCGGTCAAAGAGAGTTCACCGTGCACCACTTCAGGCAGGCACCATCTGTTTTTCTCACCTCTCAATCAACTGAGAAGCAGATGTGTCCGTCAAACTGCCATTCAACGGGATCCACCAATCACCGAAGGGGCAGAAACATGTGGGAAAACAGCCAGGTGTAGATCTGCAGTATCTGGGAAAGCATTGCTCTATCTGCCTGCCGAACAGTCCATCCACAACGGCTATCTGGCAGGAATCACTGAAGGCCCATTACTGACAGAGAGATAAGGCCGGAGAAAAGAATCCCCTTCAGATAATACCAAAAAGTCAGGGAACATCTTCCTCTGCTTATATCTGCCTCAAATGCGTTTAAAAAACAGGGAGCTCTTGACAGTCGGCGAGGAATTTAAACTGCCTCTGCCTTGTCAGGAACTCACCAACTCTAACGGAGAGATGCCGAAAGTGACCTTGGAGGATTCTCCCTCTCACTTCCCCCCCCTCTGCTTCTCTGTTTTCAAGGGCCGAGGGGAAGAGCTCACCTTGAAATAAGACTTGGGTCGAAAGCAGATGACAGAAAATGAAGCGTCAGAAACACGACTGTGCTACAAGAGCAGTCCTGCAGATGAGAAATGTCCGGCCTGGTTATGAGAGACACGGGGCCACAAGAGGCCAGGCAACACGCTCAATGTCTTTCTTTCAGATAAAGAAGACCCAATCCTGGCTGTCACGACAGAAGCCTTCCTGCAAACCTTTTTAATATATCCTATTATACACTTGTACCACTTAAAGGACTCCCTGTAGATTCAACACTGTTTATTACTTAAAGCCAAGAAGAGTCCTGCGTACTGGGCTCTAGGAGAGGGATGCCTACATGTCAGAGTAAATGGAAAATTGTTAACATTTACCCATCTATTACTGTCTGAGAAACTGTGGGCTTTTCTCTGTGTTTTTCTTGTTCAATCTTGTCTGCATAGGATTTCTAAAACAGACTAGGAAACCTGGCGTTCTGAGTTTGGTCACCACAAAACTCATTGGAGGCAAATAAATGTCAACTAACTAGGATTTAAGTTGCCATGAAAAATGCCTTTACATCCATGCTGAATAAGTAAGTGCACATAGGAATGGATACAGACACTACTAGTTATAATCTTATATTAGCATGATATAATACATTAAAACGATGAACTGTCTATAGAGGAAATACAGGTTCGTCTGTTTGGTGAATCCAGCAAATAAATGTTTAGATGACTTTTTCTCCTTTAAATCCTTTTTCTTTTCTCCTGACCTCATTAAAACCAGCACAACCTGCGTGCATTTGACGAAGGTCACAAAATATGGAGATTACCATAAAGCATTATTATTTTAGCAAATAAGTAATGTTTTGTAAGCTATATGGGATGCATGCATGAACAGATCTACTACTTTTGTTTGCCAAAAAGAGTGTAATTTATTGTCATTAGTTCAAAATAAAACATGTCATGTATGCAAGGTGATACAACATTGTTGTGTATGTTTTTGAGCTGTTAGAGAGGGCCAGTACAGTTCTCCAGCACCCCAAACACATCCTAAGTTTAAGTATCTTTTTCCGAATCAATGGAACTTCAACACACTGATGCAGAAAAAACATATAAAAATACTGCTATAAAGTAGTCCTGCAACATTTCCCCATGATGACCTCATACACCCAGAGATATTGTAATAAAAGGACACACACACACATTTGCTGACACAAAATGCCACACAAAGCAGTCTGTGCCTTGAGACTGCAGCAGCAGGATGCAGACTGCGTGATGATGAATAGAGATGTCAGATTGCAACAATAGAGAATGGCTCCTTAACTGGCCAACTGACCCGTCATTCTTAATGGAAAGGGTGGCCAAACCATTGGGACCGGCCATCAATCTCCTTCCCATACAAAGTGACGATTTGCTCCATTCAAACCACTGATTAGGTGAAGAGGAGCGGAACAAAGGTGTGTGTATGTGTGTGTGTGTTTGAATTACTGGGTGCTCTTCATTTCCAAGGCAACTATATGCATGTGCAAACAGCGGCACGTGCATGTATACACTGAGTCTTATATGTGTTCATGCGCTGTGACACATAACTCCCAGCATGCACCTTTGTATCATGTTTTTGTAATTGCTTTTACACAATCTGTCTAACCTGGGCGCTCGTCTCGGATTGCACCACTAATACCTGTAATATATTGATCCTTCCTTCCATACTGTATCAGCAGCCCACAATTTCACTCGCTAACGAAGTGTGAAATGAATTGTGAGAACAACATCTTGTCCAATGTATACACAGGCACTCACAGCTATTGGATTCATTTAAATGGGGAGCACGTCGGTTTCCAGTCTGCAGTATAGTGTCTGCAGTGTACAGCTCGTCGCCCAAAGTAGAGAGACTTAGACTTACCAAATTTACTTAATCTAGCTAGATTCATAGAGGCTAAATAGATCATTCAGTTGAAGAAAGCGTTCATCAAGAAGCCTCGGATCCAAACGTGCAATTACAGAAAAGAGCAGAATATGTACATATGGTTATAACCACAAAGAAAGAGTGGGAAACAAACAGCGATAAATGTGATGAAGGGGGAGGCGACGGTATTACTGAGGAGGACGCGATGAAAACGTTGCTAATGATCATTGTGACAATCACTACAGAAATCAGAATGATGCACAGCTACGAGTGAGGGGACAATCATGATGACAACCATAATTAATCAAAACCAATATGGTGCGAAAACATAAATACATATAGCAGAGGAAGTCAAAAAAACTAAATGAACAGACACATTTTCTGCTACAGCTCAGAAATCTACAAGGAAAATGTGAAATTTAATCAAAGATCTTATGATTGTAGGGAAGCTGGACTCAAACCTCCACAGGGAGACTGGAACCAGCAGAGCTGGAAAAAGTCAGCCAAGTTGTTAATGAAGTTATGACCAGAGTCACTGCTGTGGACTGAGATCTTAATCGCCTGCAAGGATGGAGGGCCGAGACCCAGTCCAGACCCTTTTGGTTCACAGCACACTAATGCCAATTAGAGGGAAAGAGGGGAACGTTTGTAATCTGTTCAATTAGGCCAGCCTTGAGAGGGGTCCTTTGGGGCTGAGGGGGGGATCCAGGTCCAGGACTGTGTGATGTTAGGGCTGTGTATGAGTCACACTAGTCAAGGCTCTAGTTACGGCCAAAATAATGTGTGAAGCCCACATTCATGGATCACAAGCAGGAGACCTGAAGGTTAATATGACGGCCAAATGAGATTTGTAACACTTTTCTAATAATCCAAAATGGACTTTAGGCCACGTCAGTTAAAGTGTCAGATATAAAGATGGAGACTCTGAGAGTATCTCAGGTCCAAATCCTTACTCTCTCTCCTTCTGCCGGCTGCCTGGCACACCTCCACGGCTGCTTCTGCACCCTGTCAGCAGCACAGCCAGCCAGAGATATGCATCCACTCTGCCCTGTGCTGCGCGCAGATGTCCACACAATTTACTGCCCACACCAAATTGGATCACTTCGCCTGTGTTTTGAGGAGGCCTCGCACCTGCTGTTTTCCACCTTCTCTCATAAACGACTACACATCCAGAGATTGGGGGGAAAGAGAGAACGGAGGCAGTGGGAGTTGATTTAAGGAGGAAATCAGGAAAGCTTGAATGAGATAGAAAAAGAAAGGAAAAGGGGTTGATGGTTGTTACGAAAAGAGGAGACCGTTCACTCCTTTTGCAGCAAGAATAACCTGAAATGACAGTTTCAGTACCAGCCTAGCATCAACACAGCCACTGATGATCTGCAGCTACAGCTTGACCCCAGAGTCAGTCATGGAGTCTGACAGGTCACCAGAGTGTTGCCAAGGTTAAGCACACCTGGTCAGCTGAGACTGACAACTCAATTTTCGGGATTTGTCGGTGTATGGCTCACTATAGTCATAGGAGAAAACGAGGGGTGTGTGTGTGTGCCTCTGTTTTTTTAGTAATACACGTGTGTGCATGTGAACCTGGGGGTATCCTGGCAGGTGGTTGGCAACTGTCGAGATCAATTATTGATCCCTCCTGGACTGCCAGGTGTGAGATACTACGGCTGCATCACACTCTGATGTGGCCTCATAACTCATTGTTGCAGGGATCAAGAGACAAAGCAGCAACAGAATAGCCGTGCCCTCACTCCAGCAGCAACCTTGCGGTTGTGTATCATGAGGCGGCAACAGCATACAGCAACAACACCGCCACACGGATCGCTGATACTGGACGATCCTGCATACGTCTTTTTAAAACGTCCCACATGAGCAACTACAATATACGGTTAGACAACTAGAACTGTTGTTTATCGGGTTGAATTGAACATGTTTTCTAGGTATAGGCACACTGTTAAGATATATTTCACTTGTGGGCATCACTGCCCATAATGTCCGTATACTGTGGTAAAATCATAGTCAGTACGCACTCATAAACACACATTTAGAACGATACAGTACAGATTTTTCAAATAACCGAATGGTGTTCAAAGTCTACACCGTCACATTTAAACTCGTCACATGACTCGATCCCTTTTGGCGTCACTTTCTAATGCACCGGCATCACGGTGAACACGTGGTTCTCCCACTGAGCGTCTGATAATGACTGATAAATACGTTGCAGTGGCTGGAAGGCCCGGTGTGTCTCATACAGACTCTTAGGGATGCCTGATTGCACACATTAAAAACATAATGAAAAGGCTGTGAAACACCATCAAAGAAGATAACAACATCTAGCATTCTATCACACTAAGAGTTCTCCTCCATCTGTGATTTATTCCATTTGCTTTAGTTATATCTGGTATAATCATTAGCAGTTTGGAGAAACTTTTACATTCACAACCTGTAATCTTTGCCCTCTTTATTTAACAGAGAATACGTGTTTCCCACTGACAGTTTAATGTTCATTCAACAGCCGGTAGAAGCTCCTCCGTACGGATGTCACATGTGAAACCAAAGTACTGCATCCCGCCTTTCTTATTTGCTGTATATTCTATCTGTAGCAGTAATATTCAAGTCACTGTCAGAGTTAATTGTCATCGTGAAGTAACTCCTAAAATTATTCTTTGTAATATTCCTTCATTATCACCCTCTATGTTCTGTATGTTCATACAGTTTAATAGTAGTCTTTGATAGATGGTTTATTTTTTGTTTCAATTTACTGCCTTTTCTTTAATATCATAGCATTTCAATTTGGTGAGTATCAGTACCGTCTCTTTCAGCTAATAGCCTATCTAATTGTTTGCTGAGTTCCAAAAGCATACAAATCAAAAATAATTAGCCGGAGCCTGATCGTCTGCACAAACTTATTCACTGTCCTCCCTTCTCTTTCTCCCCAAATGCATCATTTAATAAGCGGTAATGCACCATTTAACGGTTGTTTCTCCCTCACAGGACAACACAACACATACAAACAACATTTTAATCTGAAAATCCTCCACCTTTAACAATACGTTATTAAAAGCACAGGATTGAATTGATGCTTCTCCTAGTTTCTCAAGCAATAACATAATCAATCTGACGGAAATCATGTTTACAGATGAGGTGATTTATTGGAGTTTTGTTCACGTTACGTTCATTTACGTTGTGTCATCCCTATGTTTGAGCTTTCCGGTGAGAGAACGCATATGCAATGATTAATCATTCTCCAACCCAAGTCGTCAATACAAACAATAGGTAGCTTGGTGACTTTTCCCTCACTCTCTGATGTATCATCTGGTGTTTCCCCAGAAATGACCACAGCTGGAGGGAGTAGAAGGGAAACACACAACTCAACAAAATATATAAAATGCAACACAGCTTTTCAACATTTTAATGTGTACATGTTAAAGGCAGCATTAAGTCTCCCAGGAGTGCAGCCCCCTTCAAGGTGAAGGTTAAGCTTCATGCTTTTACTGATATCATACAGTGCATCCTTACAGCCTTGGTATTGTACAAACTCCACTCCCTGTAATAGATATTTGACTTTGAGGCTTTGAAGAGGCAAATTTAATTTGCTGCCCATGTCATTATTTTGTCTAGAATCTGTAAATGATGATCTTTGCAACAGCGGTTATCACCACTTTCAGATTCTAACACCTGTTTTCCTACAGGCTGTCACAGATAATTAAACATAATCCATTGCAGTCAATAGTCCCTATCACAACTGCATATCGACACATTCACTAAATGTTTGCTTTCTCTCAAATTCTCGCCTCTTACACATGATAATGGTTGTCCATGTGCCCTTAGTGCCACAAATGATTCAGCTTCAACTGACTTTCAGCACATTCACACTCCTCATTTTGGTGCCGATATGAAAGACACACTCTGAGATTAGCTAAGTGATGAAGTAACTGCGGAGACAGTGGAGGAAATGAGATCAGATTACAGCAGTTTAAATCATAATAGCCTTCTTTTTGAAGTGGATTATATAATACAGCAGTGATGATTAGAGCTAATCCATGACCACAGAGCATGGATAATGGGAGAATCAGTGAATAGATTGCCAGAGTTTGAATGAAACAATGGTTTGGTTTTTGTAATTACATTTGTCATTTGTTAATGGAGCCATTCTGCGGAGACCCACCAGCGCTGGCGTGGTCATCGTAGCTCTGCTGTGTTAACCGACGGGCAGGTGGGATCGGCGAGATGCTCTGAACGAGATCCAGCAGGATTGAAATATTCATGATTAAAATGAGCGAGAGCAATCTGCCGGATTTGTTCTTCTAAAAATAAGATCAATTTATATCCAGTGGCTCTAGCAATAAACCTTACTCTGGAGACTTGAACATTTTCTCAACTGAAAAGCAATAATGTACAAAAGGGAATCCAGCCTGAACTATTGCGAGATAGTAAGCAGCCACTCCTGCAGAGACGCATGCCTTGTCAGAAGCAGTGCCAGGAGCCTCTGGATGTGAAGAGAGAGGATGTCACCTCGTCCATTTTGGCATCGAACACATCTGGAGGGGACCTTATCACGTCCATCATGACAAGCAGCCCCCATCTCAGAGCCACGCATGGGTCCCCTTTCATTTGTGACATTTCTCCTTCGTCAGAGCTAGTCGAAGAAACACTCACGTGTCTTTTTTTCCAACTTCACTGGCCTGATTCTTTCGTTCTACTCTTTTGTATTCTGCATTCACCACCTCTTTTCATCTCTCTCCTTCAGGCTCTATGTGCCATCTATGATGCTCTATGCAGGCTTGCAGGGAGCTGGGAGTAAATAGTCATGAGGGCATCTAGCCTGCAGCTCCCTGGCAGAGGGGGGGGGGGGGGGGGGGGGGGTCATCAGGAGACAGGAGAATATTGAGAAAACCCTCCTGACATAAAAATCACACGGCAAATGGACCTTGCAATAGAGTGTCCTGATTCATTCAAAAGCTAAACAGTAGGGTGGCACATCAATACACTAGCTGGTGGGTGAATAGTATGCATGAAAGTGTGTGTGTGTGTGTATGACTTTGCAACTTTGTGCTTCATTTAACACGATGCTAGCGAGCTCGGGAAAATAACTGCAAGTAATGTCAAAGAGTTTTCATTTGCAGAACATAAATGGATTCATTTTTCTAATTTATGGGGGAAGGCAGGTCACTTGGAGTTTAAGAGAGGAAGTTCTATACAATGTCACTTTGGGGGATTAGTGTACGTGCATTTCCATTTGAAAGCATTGCTTGTTCATCGGCAAATAAACTGAATTATTTTTTTGTTTTCGGGCTATTGGTCTGAAAAAGGAGGGTGAGGTGAGGTAAAGACAGAACAAGACTGCGTTAGTGTCCATTAAAATTGCAGCATGTTTACATAAAACTGAGTCTTTAGTAGCCCGCCCTGTGAAGAACGGACGGGGGGAGGATGTGGGAGGCTTTCAGACCACTTCTCTCCTTTCAGTCTGTCAATTTTACCCTGCTTCCCCATCCTCCCGCTCCCCTCATCTTCCCATCTTCTTTCACCTAAGGTCTACTCATGCATGTTATCACTAAGCTGGCAGCAGTGGGAGGCTACAGAGGAATTCTCATGCTCAAAACGCTCCCCCGGTGCCATGCAACCCTCCGCCACTCCATCTCCATTTTCACTGCCATCGCTCCACAGCTGTCCTCCTCTCTCACTACTGTAACCATTACACCATTATCCCTGCCCAGCATCCAATGTGTGTGCCATAACTAACGAGTTCCTCTCCTCTCCTCTGGCTGTGCTCTCTTAGCTGGAAAAAAAAAAGTCTGATAAGCAGAGCGGACATCAAACAGGTGTGACAGGTTTGCATTTCTCCCACCACCGACTGAATCCCTCCCAGCGGAACAGAAGCGCTACGACTAAATCCACAATCCCTCACCTGAGGCTGGTGCTCCATTATACACCCCTGCAGTTACTGTGCCACTCTGGGCCGCATCCCTTATATGTGTGTGTGCCAGTCACCTAGTTGTTCTACATTGGAAGAGAGAACCCTGAGAGAACCCCCTCAGAGCAGCTTTGTAATATAAAGAGTGAGAGCGCCTGTATTTGACAAGTCGGGAGTGAGAATGTGTTGACCTTGCACTGCCATTCAGACAAATATCACCACTCTGTATGAGTGGACATGCCATCAGATGAAATGTGAGTGAGTGAGCTTAAACAAACAAGCCGCTGTGAGTGCACAAATACACAGCGGGGCTGATTCACTATGTTTGTGCACCCTGACCCTGACTTCCAATACTGGTGAGTTGTGCTGATGAGTTGTATAGAAGTTTATATACGTTCAACAAATGCAAAAGGTTTCCTGAGAGAGGAATATAAATGAGAGCATGTTGTAACCAGTGGGTATCCTCCCAACCAGCCACATTTCACACTCGATTTAAAGCAGCTCTCACAATCACAGAAAGCGTGCACTCAAAATGAGCCCATTGAAAATGTGCATAAAAACAGGTGAAATTCAAAGGGAAAAACATCGTTTTTACACTTTGTTCAAGTGAAAAGGTTGGGTTATATTTTTAAAAGTCAAATAGTACAAATGTGGAATGTAAAAAGGCTTATTATAATTCACATGTGTGAAAATTAAACTGGTGAGATGGAAAATCTGTGTGGACCAATAAAGAACTGTAGCATTCCTCAAAATTAATACATCCACCACATTTTTTAACGCTGATATGTTTACATGCACTCTTTTAATTACGTCATCTCAGAGTGCCTTCACCAGCTGCAATGGTTTAAAGGCACCCGACTGGAAGATTACACCACAAATGTCTCTCCACGAGCCAGCTCCTTCATTTACATAAGTGGATGGAAACGTGCATAACTTTGCATTTTCTTTTGCAGTTTTTCTGGGAAGTCCGTCCAAATTGGAAACTAGCTATTGGCACATGTGGAACACGGCTCACCAAGGGAGCAGAATGCAGATAAGCAACAGTAAAGTGTTTGGTTTTTCTGCAGAGTCTGAGAAGTGAGTCGCAAACATGCAAAACAATTAGAGGAAGTCAGTCATTCTCCTCATCCTGTATCTGAAGCAACACAGTGATCAAAACATCAACACATGCTCATTGCATAATCGGTAGTAAAATTAAATGAATAAAAGTTAAAATGAATAATATGATGTGTGGTCATTTTGCAGCAGCCTGGTTTAGTTCAGGTAACCTAAATGGATCAACGTGTAACTACGCTAAACTTTGGTTGAGTTCCCTCCCTTGCATCAAATCCTGCAGATAGCTTTGGTTTCATGTGCCCAGTTTTTTCAGCACTTGTGAATTTTCTGCTATCCAATACAGCGATGGTGATCAGGATTTGGATTGTGGTGCGAAAAGCATTAAATAAATATTTAAAAAACACAACAGCAGTCTGTCTTTTCAGAAACAAATACTGTTGAATAATCTACATATATTTATATTTGGCTTTTCATGGCCAGTTGATGCAACACAAAACGATGCCTTCATCTTTTTCTTTCAGACATCACAGTCTAAATGTCAGCAAATCACTATTCTTAGAGAACGAGGGAGCAACAACAAGAAAGAGTCGAGTCGATGGAGGACAAAATATGCACTTTCTCTGAATGAAGGAATTGTGTCTCCCAACCCTCTTCCTATTCTCAGCCTCTCTCTCTCTCTTTCCTCGAGCACTTCTTCTCTATTTGAGTGAAAATCACGGAGGACGGATGCGGCACACTTGAGTATGTGTTTCTCTGCATGCGTTTGGAGATTACTTGAGAACACATCAGAGTTAACTAAAAAAGACAGTCAGAAAATAACTGAGGGTGCTGGCTTGTGGAGAGAAGGAAATTAAAAAAAAAGTCACAAACAGCTGTCACAGATATTTGCTTTATGCTCTTGTGCTTTCGAGTATTTTTGCAATCTCATACACGCGTGTGAACGCACACATGCACTTCTTCACACACACACACACACACACACACAAAAGCGAGAGAGAGCTATAACAGAAGTTGCAAATCGTGTGATACGTAATCTTGAGGTGACAGTGTAGCAGGAGTTCAGTAAACATGTAAAGATGGATGTGGAAATAATTTAAAAGCAAGATGCAGCCATGCTTGCAGAAAATAGAAAGAGGTTGGGGGAGTGACATTAGAAAAGAAATATGCTAGCTAGTAGGGAATGTTTCAGCAGAGGTGAGGTAAAACGACAGAAGGGGGGTGGAGGAGGAGAAGAATGAGTTTTGAACAACCTCCAGCATCCCGGCGCAGTGTGAACAAGGTGAGGTCATCTCTTGGGGAGCCGCGGCTGAATTCTAATCACAACAATAAGGTCAACAGAGTAATCCCTGTCCGCTGAAATGTCACTGTTCCCCCGCTCTGACACGGCTCCCCACGCACAGCATCACAACCACCAGCTATCGATCACACGCTCATTAGGAATAGATGAGGCCTGCTGTTTGCTGTATGACGTGCAAGCCGCACACGCACGTGTGCACATGCACGTGTGCACATGCACGTGCACGAGAGAATGAAATGTATCGCTTTCAAACACACATGTGACTAAGCTGTTTGGCTCACACACTCTCCTGGAACAGGAAGTCAGGTGTGTAGGCGAGGGAAGGCTGAGAGGAAAAGGAAATGAGACTGAAGGAGATGAACAACCTAACATGACACACACACACACACACACACACACACACACACACACACACACAAAAGATAAAAGATTGTAAGTAGGAACATCACAGCATTTTTCATCGGGATCAGTGGGGCTCCTGGGAAAGATTAGTAACTCATTTGCAGCAGTGAGAAATCTGTGTTATGAATTTTCATCTGATTTTGATGAGACTTCCGGCGTGAACTGCCGACCTCAGCTTCACATGCTTAATGGAAACTGTAAATGAAATGTTTATGTATGTTAGCAGTGTTTCCTGGGACTACGGAGAAAGTGCCCAACAAAGCACAAAGAAACTCACATTACAACACACAGGAGGAAGAGAACGATATTGATGTTTGTTGGTATATTAATGCCCCAAATATTGTATCGAGAACCTCTAATAATTTCAACTTTCAAACATTTAACAATTACAAAAATATCAAGTTCTAAAATATTTTCTCAAAATATGAAGCATGCTTACATCAGCGACTACCGTGCCATGCACTGGTATGTTTGGCTGCTCTGCAACCAGAGACACAGTTATCTTCACGCCTAACTGGGCATCAACCTCATCCTGGAGGCTGGTGACTCAAATCATTTGGGCAGACAGGAGGAAAACCTCTTATGGCGTCATGTTAGTTGGCTTTTTATCTCTACTTTCTTCTTTTATTAAACAAGAGAACATGAATATACTATAGAGTCAGTATAGAGGGGATAAATAGAACAAAATAACCAGCGGTACATCACATTAGAAAACATACAGATATGAACCTTGAAAGCCCTTTTGTTAGTTGAATTAGAAAGTAGTTTCACATATTGCTCATACAATATCTTAAATTACTGCTTTAGTGATTAATGTCCATTCAAACTATTTATAAATATTAATATGAATACTTTGGAGCACTTTCTTAACCTTATTCCTGATTAGGTATGTATGAGGAAGCATCCAGACCTTCTTCTAATGGTGTATATCATTTACAAACATGCCATGACACTTTGAAGAGAGACAACATCTTCTTCTCTTCTTCATTTCTTCTCTCGGGCATGCGTGGCTCTATTATTATCATTTTAAGGATGTAGTGAGAAATAAATGGTCTGGGGAGTCAGCTGGGAAGGTTAGCTCTACATCCTTATGTTCAAAGACAGATTCTCCAGTAAAACATACAATACAGAAGCACAACCGGCTCCACATGCCACTGTAGTCCTGTTACATGAGGATGCTGCAAGCTCAATGTTGCGTTGGTTAGCAACCAGCTAAATGCTCAGAAAAAAAGGGAATGTAAATCTGAGAAAATGCTTAAATAAAACAAAACTTTTTAGCATTTAAAACATACAGTATTCATATAAGGCTCGACTGCCAGTCTGTCACGCTCACTCAAGTACATCCCATTGGACCAATTAGATGGCAGTAGAGTATTCTGGTTGTCTTACAAGAATCTACAAGCATAGATTAGCATGAATCAAATTAAATACGTTAAATTGATAGAGCAGCCACCGTTCCAGCTACAGCATGTAACACCTTACACACACCTACACACACCTACACACACCTACACACACCTACACACACACACACACAACAGTCTAGATAGAACAGCAGCGTTTTCCTAGTAACAAACAATGAGAGTGCAACGCCAGTGCTAGTGTGTGTGTGTGTGTAAGCTGATGTGTACCGTAATATTTGTGGAAAAAACACTTAAAGCAGTCCTTGTCAGGAAGACAAGAACTGAAGGAAGAAGAAGACAGCGAGTTGCAGCGAGAAGGAAACGCCTGCAGAGAAGAAGCACATTCAAAGGAGACGGACAGGAACGCCACACAAAAAGTCCAAAGAGAAGGAAATAACCAGGTTTTTTTTTTGTATAAAAAGAAGTAAGTAGGATGGAAGAAAATTATATAGTACAAACAGAAATTTATGGACATGACAAGCAGCGTTTTTGAAGCTATAATGACTTAATTTGCATTGAGTCTGTATTCATGTCAGCATTATGGTATTCCATATGAAGCCATGATTGATGAGCCTCGCTCCGGTGACATTATTAAACTTATCCAACTCATTAACATTTTAACTACCTGGGTGCTTTGGTCAGAAGGACGACGGGAAGGAAAGAGATGCTTATGTAATGCAAATATATTATACGGTTTATTCACTTGGGTGCCACTTTTCCTTCATACAGAACGTGTTAAAGTGTAAATTCAGATTTGCATTGGATAGAGACACGATGTTCTACATTTTAATAGTCGCATCAATGCATAAGTTACTCCCAATATGGTTTTATCTTTCACCTCTATTCTTCCGTCTCGCCTCCTTTCAGTCAATTACCCTGAGCGCAGTTTTGTAATATGGAGGCCACCGGTCTGCTGACTAAGACGCACATTATCTATGCATCCACAGATGATCACAAACAACAGCTTATTGCTCATAAAATGCATTAAACCCAACGTACACACACACACACACACATACAAACACACAACACCTACCTACGCAGGAACGTTTTTTCTTCAATTACCAGCATGTCTGTGCAATCTAAAACGGCTCAGAGACAGATAGAGCGGCGTAAAAATGAGCTATGAATTCTGGCCGCCGTCGCCAAGAGAAACAAACTACAAAGCCAAAAATCCTCATGACGTCGAGCACAATTATACCACCTTCACCTGCCTCTGCAGCTCTCAGACAAATGGATAGGTAGATTAGTTTTGCACTTCACTGGTTTTGTTTGGCAGCTCCACACGGCGCCCATGTCACACGCTGACGACAGGGCCACCACTTCACATCGGCCTGGTCACAGCCAGACACACTCATTTGGTCTGCTGCAGGGTCTCTAACTGTCATATTGCTTCCTGCTCACTGCAAACTGCAGCTACAGGAGCCCACAGATGGATGTACGAGGGGAAATGGCACAAAGGCTCTATGAAGATATGAGGGATGAGTCGAAGGTGAATTGCAATGGATGGATGAAAAGAAGGATGTAAGGATGGATGGGCGATGAGAGACGGGATGTAGGGGCAGGCGGGTTCATGGGAGGGGGTAGGTGATGCAATAATGATATCAATTCAAATATAGTGACATTATCTTACTAATATTTCCCAATAAATACCTTGATATCAACATGTAACAAGATAATGAGGCAATCACTATTGGTGCTTCAGGTCACACTGAATTTACGATGACTTCTCAACACAATGCCGCCACAATGTTATTAATTCCACTGCCTCTTCTGCTTTGGCCAATCAAAATGTCTGTTGTGAAAGGTTTATTCTGTCTGTCTGTTTGCCTTAAAGTCAAATTGTAACTGCATTTGAGGAGTATCTATGACGTGTTATAGGTGGAAGTAACGTTGGGAGGAATTATCATTGAAATTATTGGCTCGCAACCTTCTCTAGTAGCGGATTCAAGCATACATCATACTTTGTTTTCCAGAAAAAAAATAAAACATTGGATTTTTATATTAAAATATGAAGAAATAAATGAATAATAATAAATATTTTTCTTGCATATATTGCATATTTTCATTTCAGCCCAGGATGAGAGACAATGATGATGAATGAATATGGAAATGAATGCCAGGAAAGATGTGTGGAAAGATAAATATAGGAATGCAGTGAACTGGCGAAGAATAAAGTGGTTAAAAGCTACAGAGAGACGGTGGGTGAGAATAGAGGAGCACGATAGAGGGGGTGAAAGGAATCACAATGAACCGCATGGAATAAAAACTATGCAATTCATGAGCTTATAGTGTATATCAAGGTTCTCTCTCTCTGCATAAGTCTGCCTCTGTCCCGGTGCAGACAGGTGTAGCTGCAGCCCAATAAACAGAGTGGCTAATATTTCAGTGTCTTGTCTCCTCGCTAAGAATAGTCAACGGTGCGTCTGAGCCAGCGACTCACAGAGACACACATATTGGATGACCTCAGCTCACACACAGTAGGATCTTACTGCCATACCTATGTGTAAACAGCATTTCTGTTTATACCCTTGATGCACGTGTGCATGCACGCTACATGGCCCATCTTGACTCTATGTTGGCCACAGCCACAGCCAGATGTCTCCCCATCTCCCATTCCACTCCTCAGGCCTATATGTATCTCTCTCCTCTTAGTCCTGCAGCACCCTCGGGCCCTGGGGGACAACAGGCTGCTGGGTTGTCAGGCTGCAGAGCCCTCAGAGACGGGAGGGGTGACAACGCATGTCCCTCGGGGCATCGGCCAGGGACAGATAGGGAGAGAGAGGAAAGCAGAATGGAGGGGCTAAGAGGAGGAAATGAGTGTGCAGAAGTGATAGGAATTATAGTCTGTGATGTGATTTAACCACATGAGGTAATACAGTATGTGAGGGTCGACAGAAAGGAAAGTCCTAAACCATCTTCTACTGCCCCAATTCCCTCTTTCCTCAAAGTGATATATTCTCTGCCTGTCCCTGCGGATATGGAGCACATACAGGCAATATCGTTCACTTTAACGCTATCTCTACTACAATTCCCTGATGAGAAAAGTGACAATGAGACTTCATAGTGTGGAGAGAAAATAGTTTCTGTCGACTGTGCTGTCATTGTCCATGTTCTATAGGCTCAGTTAAATACAAAGAGACATACGGGGCAGGGAAGCACTTTAGAGAAAAAGCTCAAGTCAGAATATGAATGAAACAAAGACATCAGCTAAAATCACTGCATTTTTCATGTTTCCATGGTAAAAAAAAGGTAAAAGAAGAAAAAACAGCAAAAAGCAGCAACAAAAGTTGGGTTAAAGGTCACAAATCATACTCCACATGACGAGTACTCGGCCAATCCAAATAAGAGAATGACAGCCGTAAGTGCGATTGTGCATTGTGAAATCATGTTATTCACAAATTTTAACAGCAGGGACGCCGTCCAGCAACACGACAAAATACAATGTGTGTCACTTTATCTGTGTTATGTGTGCCTGTGTAATTTGCCTCAAGCCTCGGTGCTGGCCGGCCACTCTCTGGGGCCCATCTGTGTAACCATAGTGATTGAGCAGTCCCCCATCTCTGTGTGTTAATCTAGTCTTCCCTGTTGGCTGCTATGTGTATGTGTGCATGGGTGTGTGTGTGTGTGTGTGTGTGTGTGTGTGTGTTTGTGTCTTCCCATAGGCAACAGCACACAGGTTGGTGATGCATTCATTATAAGAGCTCATTAATTTCCTTTAAACTGCTGCTGGCTAACACCCACTGTCTGGAGGATACTTTAGAAAAAAGTAGTGTGCATGCCAGTCTGTGCTTGTGTTGGTGTGTGTGTGGTAATCGTTGTTGTGTCACTTGTCAGGGGTCTGTGTAAAGAGCAGGGCGACATGCACAGGGTAGCTGCTCGTTAAATTGAGCTTGACTTGCCTCATGTAATGGTATTATGGACAGCAAATTCATACCCTGCTGTGCGATTCCTGTCAGTAATTGCCCTCTAATCATTCGATAGAGACTCGAATTATTGCAACTGGAATAGGTATGGCAAACGCAGTTGGGCAAGATGTGTCTCATTTAGACGTATCCCCCTCCTACCTGGCTGAACTGCCTCTGATTAAACCATCAGCGTATAGATTCGCCACGCCTATCTAATTTCAATTTACAAGGAGAATAGCTGCTACCTGATTTTTTTCATGAACCGCTGCCCTCCAGTTGCAGCACCATCATACAAGTACTTGGTCTAGCTCATGTGTACCCATAATTGACGATTGCTTACAAAAACGCTCGTACTTTCAAACTATCCCAAGGCAATGGTGCTCACATGTAGACCATCTAACGTTAACCATCGCTGCGTAAATAAAATCAGAAGTCGTAAGCAAGTCAGTAAAGTACCAATGTACATAGGACTCAGTGGTGAACGAACTCGACAATGTCAGTGTACAGCAGAGTCATTTGCCATCTTCCGAAAAAGGCTCAAGACTCACCTGTTCAGACTTCACTTGATCTACATAGCATGACCCACTAGCACTCGACCCCCCCCCCCCCAAAGAAAACAACAAAAAACCTTACCTATAGCACTCTGATCTAGCACTGTTGCTCTTGAAGTACTACTTTACTCAGATGAGGACCTAACACTTGTTCTATTTTTAGCTCTTACTGCATCGGCAATGATACGTCGTGGTTTCTTTGTTTCCTTCTTTTGACAAATGTACTTATTGTAAGTCGCTTTGGACAAAAGCGTCTGCTAAATGACCTAAATGTAAATGTAAACAGATTTACACACATATTCAAGTTTGGGTTTATTTGGGAACAGGCGAAGTGGACTGGTTCACTACCCCTCTAAATGTACGTTTGTGTATGTCGGTATATGTGCCAACAAGCTACTGTATCAGTCTCTTGTTATGCCATACAGCAGCACCGCGAAAGTTGATGTTGTCAATCTGTGGAAGTAGATTACAGGGTGGAAGAATGAAGGCAGGAGGACAACAGAGTCGGTGCGTGTCATGTTTGATGAGCGGGTTCATCCCCGCTCCTACCTGGCTGACACACCGACAGTCCACTACTTATTTGTCTCAGCAGGGAATCCAGCCGCAGAGCATCTTCAGAGCCATCCCCTATATAGGATCTGTGCATAGGTTTTCAACAAGGAAGAAAATAAGCTGCTCATCCTTGATTTTTTTCATTGAACCCGCTGCCCTCCAAGCTCCCTCCCCTTCCCAACTCGATGAAACACTAGTTTACTTTTGTGGTTTTGTAGACATATATGCTGATACGCCATAAGATTACTAGTGATTGGCTGTCAGACAAAACACAGCCGGCCCTGCCCGTCCTCATTTACATGAATGTCTGAAACATACAGCCTAAAGTGCAAACAAAATGGTGATGTCTGACACGATAGGTAGATCCAATCTTAACGTATTAACTCATCAGTTCCTTCAGTCAAAAACTAATAAAAGATTCAGAGATGGCAAGGGAAAGGGGGTAAATCAAGACAATAAAAAGTGAGCCAAAGACATAAGAAAAGGCAATTCACAGCATTCACCATCCATACTGTGGACATTGACATACAGCTGTCCAGAAAGTCTGTTCAACTAGTCACAAGAGGCCCTGCGAGGTGCAAAAAAAACACACACTGGAGAAGCTGCTTGAGAAATCAGTCATCCCTGGACCACAGGGACGAGCCCTCAGTAGCGTAGGGCCCTGAGAGGTGGCCAGCAAAGTGCCTGACATATCAATCATCTGAGCCCTGTGGGATACAAGCTCTACAGGGAGACACAGGTGGCTGAGAGGCACAGGCTGGCAGGTCCAACACACATGGAGAGGTCGCTTAAAACTGCCTGACCCCGTCTGTCGGACAGGGAATGTAAAGCTGACGACTTAACATTTACACTCAAACTGACAAGACAGGGATGCAGGATATTACAGGAGACAGCTTTCCCAAAAGACAAAAGTATCCTATTAAATTGTGAAGGAATACACTGGAACACACGTGCAAGATGGTGGACAGGAGCACATGAAACGCAACAGGCAGGCCGCCATATGCTTCTCAGCTCCTCTAACACAGGGCACCCGGGGGAAATTATACAATATCATATAATCTCTCTTCCTTTTCCCAATCACACTCCCATGACTCAATGTAATACTTTTAATATGGTCGGGCATTTATGAGTGTGAAAGAGGGAGGGAGGGAGGGAGGGAGGAGACAGAGAAAGTGTCTGAGGATGCTTGTGTACTGTGTGAGTGTAAGCGTAGCGCTAGCAGATGGGCCGGCTGCAGTGTAAGGGGGGGGTGCACACCATGACTTGACGATGAGAGGCGCATATTTAAATGAATATGAATTTACATAGCACCGCCACATCCAGACTGATGTATAAGTGTGTCTGTCCCAAGCTGACAAGCAGAGCATCTGTTTGAAAAGCTGAAGAGATAAAAATGAATCACAATTGCTTGGAGTGTTTTTCCCCCCCAGTTCCTCTTTATCTCTTTCATGGGTCACAAACTTGAGCTACTCGAACTTTGGGATTTGTGGGCATTCTGCGCCACAGAAACAGGTTTCTGGAGAGGTGCTTAAAGAAATAAAACAGATGAATAACAACGACTGGAAGAGCGAGACGCTATATCTGATTTGTAGGCGCACCTGTGGAAATGATCTCGTTCGTACAAGCGAACGGCCGGGATCATATATTTGCTTCTTTCTCTTTTTAATGGAGAGAAAATGGAGGGATAGTGTTAGGGATTGCAGCTTAATAACATCAAGGCTCCTCCTCCACCCACAGAGGGATTAGCTAGGCGGGGAGATCCTCACGTTAGCATCGTAGCCTAATAAAATGGCCATCATTTAGAGAGGCATTTAGGTCCAATGAATACCAATGAGTACAGAACACATCCAGCAAATTGGGAAATGAAAGCCATGCATCAACGTGACGGAGTATAATCCATCTGTTGGCTTCCTAGCAGTGAGAAACGTCTTACTGCGAGTGTAAACAGACGGCACTAAAATATAAAATATACCTAACCTGCATGTGTCTGGACTGTGGGAGGAAGCCGGAGAACCCGGAGAGAACCCACACCGACACGGGGAGAACATGCAGCCTACACACAGAAGGTCCAAACCCTGGTCCTTCTTGCTGTGAGGTGCCAACCATAAGCCCTTTTGTAATAACAATGATTATATTCATTAAAGTGTGTCTTTATTATATTAAAATATCACCCATGGTTACGATTTTTGAATTGCCTAACTACTGTGACAATTGCAGGGGGGTCTCAGACCTCTCATTAACTCCTACATACTAACCTAATGAGTCCATACGCCTATATTACCCAGCAGTCAACCTGAGCCTGTCTACCTGATCTAACCCATTAATATAAGCAGGTATGTGACCCATACCTGCTTATATTAATGGGTTAGATCAGGTCCTTAGTTGATTTTCAGATAAATGCGGCTAAAAGGTCAGTTCCAAAAAAAGATAAGGTTAACGATACCAAACCCTCAACTTATCATTCAGGTATTTTGCACACTATCTGAAACCAAGAAGCTATTCAATATAATGATATAAACCAAGACAATCTGCACATCCTTACATTTGAGAAGCTGGGACTCATTTTTTGGCATATTTGCGTGTCACTGCCCTCATACCAGAAAGGTGGTGCTTCTCACCATCAGAAAAGCAGAATTGCTGCTGATGTGAGACGGGGGAGAGGAGGCTGATGGGGGTGAGTGGAAAGTGGGGGACCGAGATGGGAGCCAAACAGAGGGGGACAGTGGTGAGTGTGGTTCAGCTGTGCTAATAGTTCTGCCCTGGCTGGCCCGCTCTCTCCCCGCCATGCCAAGTCTCAATGATTTATGGGCTATTTGGAGATAGCTGGGCTACTGAATGTACACAATCCCTCACACTGAGCAGAGAGAGAGAGAGACACACACAGAGAGAGAGTGGAGATGGCTTGGGTGTGGATCATTCCTCACTGAAACCATGAGAGTAAAAAGAGGAAAGTGAGAAGGGGTTCGGGGTTGGGAAGGAATGGAGAAGTGGCCAGAAGAAGGAGGAGGGGAGGGGAAAGTGTCAGGGCAGGGCAGAGCGAGGGCTGGTAAGTGGGAAGAAGAAAAAAAACCTCAGGAAGAAAGTAGAAGGGGAGGACAGAGTGAGTGAGGGAAGTGAGAGGAAAGGGAGATGAAGAGGAGGATAAGAGGAGGCCAGCAGCACTTTGATGTGGACCACAGAGCATTGGTATTCACCTTCAACACTCTCCCTCTCACCCACACTCCCCCTCTGTCACCACATCCCACCTTTACATCCCTCCCGCTTCTGAACTGATGGGACACATTACTGTTTTCTTATTTCTATATATAAATAAATCTGCTGTTTACAGCCACGCCCTGCTCTGATTATTGATTTGCAGTGACAGATCACACACAAGAGTGTGTATGTGAATCCATACGGCATCTCATTTCTACTTTTCCATTCAAATATATTGAATTCTGTACGTTTGGTAGGAAGATGTGAATCAATGTGTTTCTATAACTACCAATGAGACACTTATGAAAGTGTATATACAAACAATTGGATGGGATTGTTAAATAAAAATGACTGTCTTTAAATGAAACGGTAGTCCTTTATTATTGTTGTGCATTCTTATTACTGTAGTCCAAATTTATATGGATATGCTAAATAGACATCCTACATCCACATGAAATCATTGTAGTGATTGAAAAGCACTGTTTGTCTGCCTTACATGTATTTCTCTTTGTTCTCCTGAATGCTTCCTGCATGTGCAGTCTAGCAATTACATGAACAATTTAAGTTGTGCTTCCCCACAGTTGTCTTTCATCCCCCATTTCGCTTTTAAATCACACTTTCATCCTCACCTAAACACACCTTCAACTCTTGTCACTTCTTGAAACAACGACACGTCTCCAGCCGCGCCTTTCCTTCACCTCACCTAAACCATTTTTTTAGCAGGTGGCAAACAAAGAGATTTTGGTTATCAAACAATTTGCTTTTATATCTCTCATTCAATTATGTTCATCACCACAAATAAAGCTAAATCCATTAAGGACGCAGGTGTTTTAATGCTTAAATGGTATATTTCATGTACTTCAAGGCAGGATTCATTTGTCTTTTTCGTTTCAGTAAAACAATCCACTGCTCTCCTTCTGCTCTATCACCCTGCCCAGCTGCTCACAGTCAGCCCATCAAATATACTGCATGGAGAGGCTTCCTGACTGTTCTGCAGCCAAGAGTTGGTCAGAAAACGACATCGACAACATAGCCCCAGAGTAAACACAGCACACTGACCGCAACAATGGGCAGAAAGAAGCTGGACGCTGCATATTCTCTACTAAATGAAGCAGGATTTCCTCTTCCTGCTCTTTTTTTTTCTGACTTCTGACGGGTGCCACTCCCCGGCTTTTCCTCTGCTCTGCTTTACTGCCAGGTTCCCCACCAAGCAGCCAGATGGAAATGGCACATATAATGAGGGAGCCACTAACCTGGTTCTAACCCTACATGGGGGGGCCGCCAAGGACTCCATAGAGACTGAGCATATTTGAAAGGGGATTTAAAACCTCATGGATCACATAATGTCCAGTTCTTTAGTGAGCCATGCAGTGCATACTACAGTATTCCCACATACATACAGATGCACGTGCACACACCAGACAGGGGGGGTAAAGGAATAAGCCTTATCAAAGACTCAGGAATGTGATGTGGCCGGAGGGTGCCAGAAACATCAGCAACGTTTATCTTCAGGACATTATACTGTGGCCAACATTGGACCTCTGGTCTCCGAGATAAAATTCCTCTCCTACACACACTGTTGTAAACACATTTTGATGCTAATGACCTGATCAAACAAACAAACAAAGTGCAGGTCTACATTTCCTGCAGATAGCTGGATATTCTGACTGCATTGCCATTTGTTGTTCCTGACTTTGGCTTCTCGTTTGCCACTTTCTGTCAGGGTCAGGAGTTAACCGTTCTCTGACTGTCCGTCCACTCATCTCTATTTTCAGTCGACACAAGAGCCACAAACAAGGTCTCATTTTATTTCCTGTAAATCAAGCTCTTTTCATTCTTTAAGTGGTGCCGCAAAAATGGTTTCACTTAATCCTCCATCAAGGTGTTACAAAGTGAAAACCACTAAGCACCAAATCCTTGCAACCCATTTCCTCAAGTACCGGAGGGACCAAATGGTGAATTAAACCCTTTTTTCTAACCCTGAACCGGCCAAAACATCATTTTTCTAAAGAAATCTGTTATTTCAGTTTTTGAATTTAAAGTACAGCAGTTCAACCTTGGACTTGAAAAGGCAGGCGTGCTGCAAAAATAGAGAGAAGCTAAATTGCTCAGCAGGTAGGTGAGCTGTGGGTGGCGGCTTAGACACCTGGAAGCAGCCCAGACATCTGTCACACCTGTAACTGATAGAATGGAGTGAATTGAGTGGTGGTTCATCATAATATTTATGAATCCATATTTACCACTAGAACAAGGCTCCATTCTCCTCTCCTCTTCACACATACTGTACGCCAGCGGGCTTATGTGTGTGCTTATGCTTTATGTTACAGGGATTGATGGATTTGAAGGCCAGTGGGTTGCACAGTTGTGTGGGTGTAACGCCAGCAGCCCTCTGTCAGCCTGTCAGAAAACTAAGGGAATGCCAGCAGTGTGTCACCTTCTCTCTCTCTCTCTCTCTGTGTGTGTGTGTGTGTGTGTCCATTAGTGTATGCTTATGGGCAAACATAGTGTTTGAGCACTCGTGTGTGTATGTGTGTGTGTGTGTGTTTGACATGGGGACAGCCTGGTCCACTGCCAACAGCTCAGCAGGAGCCAGGTTTCCTCTGGATGTGACACCTGCTGGCCACGAGCAAGAACAGGACACACTGGGAACGGCCATGATGGATGGATGGATGGTGTGTGTGTGTGTGTGTGTGTGTGTTTGTTTGTTTGTGCCATTTGTCTACAGACAAATCTATCTCACATGTACAGCTTCACACTGGGAATGTATGAATGTTTAAGCAGACATCTGTGTGTGCAAGCATGCATGACAGCGACGGGGGCCGTTGGATCCCAAAGAATTAAAAGGCTCCTTTGGTATGGGACTGAAAAAGAGACAGAGGGGAAGCGAGAGGGAAGCCCCAGGCACTCAAACTGCTGCCTCACAGATAGCTGAGCCTAAATCAGTAGCTTTTTTATGCTTTCATCTGTCCATCCATCTCACAAACACACTCTGGCCTCTAAACTTCCATCTGTAGCTCCGCCTGCATTCCTCATAAATATCTTTGCCTCTTGAGTTTCCTCTTTCCATTTTCAAATCTCATCAAACCTTTCCTAACCCCATTTACTACCTATATGAAACCTCCCCTTCTTCTACACATTTCCCAATATCAGTCAATATTTCTCCCGCCTCTTTCATCATTTCTATATTTTCCTCTGCTCTCTTTCTTCTTCTGTTTTTTTTTTTTTTGCTTCTCTTGTCTCAAAGCTCGGCCATTGTTTTCATTCTCCATGCTAATCTGCTAGCTGCAGACATCGCGGCACAGACACATCCTCGTGCAAGCGCTCGTACACACACACACACACACACACACACACACACACACACACACACACACACACACACACACACACACACACACACACACAAAGAGCACAGAGTGCAGCAGCCCCAGACATAAGGGCTTAAACAGTGGTTAATCCTCTAGCACAGTGTTTCTGTTTTCCACAGGGCATTGGGCCCGATGCCATCCACCCAGATCAGCGTGGATTCCCCTCCCATCCACACAAACACATACAGCAGTCCTGTCACTTAGACCAACAACACCACTCCAAAATGTGTGACATTCTGTGGTCTGAGAAGGGCAACATGAAAGACAAAAAGCAGAGGCAGGACATTTAAATAAGCACTTCAGAATATGGATAAAGGAGAAATTGTGAAACGTGAGGATAGGGTGTGGCTACAAATATAGGGCACAACAACGTAAGGCGATGTGGTCGATTGTGGATCGTAAGACACCAGACGAGAACCTTGTGCCTACATTGAGCATGAGGGGCTTAGAGTAGCTCCCGACGAGCCTCTGACTCACGGAGAGAAGAGAAAAGAACAGAAAACTGAACAGAGAGAGTGAGTGAGGGAGAGAGAGAGAAGGGTAAATATAGGTCTTTTGAGTTTTGGCCAGCAGACAGATTGGCTCCGCATCAGAAACACAGCACATGAAAAAGAGGAAATCTGGACGATTTTCTTCATTTGCCACGGAGGAGGCCTGAACAAACGAAACTATTATCCATGTGAGCCCCCACCAGCCGCGCTCCATTCCTCCCTCCCTCTGTCTTTCCATCACTGCAGCTCTTCACGTCTCCGTCCATCCTCTACACCTCTAACTAGCTGTCGTATGTGTCGGGTGCCTCTCTTGCCACCGGTGCCTCTGTCACACCTTTTTTTCCTCCGCTCCATATCTGTTCGTCTGTTTCTTTCTATTTCATTACCACTCTCTCAGAGTTTTTTTTTTCATTCTCTTACCCCCTAACGCTCATTCCCTCACTCGGCTCTATTGCTGGGAAAATGAGGTGCTTTAATGAGTCTGTTCTTTCGTCCTCATTAGAGGGTGGACATTGATTGATGCGGGAACGAGGTGAGAGCACGCAGACTCAGAGATCGTGTGCACATGCAAACACATGAATGTGAACAAACCACCAGATTTATGGTGTGTGAGTGAGGTTGTGAGACTTCAGTGGAAATGCCTGCCTCACTGAGAGGGACGGCCACTTTGCCAGCACCTGACAGGAATCGGCACAAGCATATATGAATTTGAGACAGTAGCTTTGGTCTCCATGGATGTTTTTGGGTGGTCCCCCCCCATTCAGTAACACAGAGTACTCTAAATTAGTGTTAGATTTCACATTCTCATCAAACACATACTCACATGCACAATTTCTGATGAGCCAAACCACGTCAGGCCTCTCTTGGTGATGAGGTAATTACAAAGTGCTAATTGGATGTCATTATTCTTATTCTTATCCCCGATAAAGAGGAGAACGTGGAAGAGGGGAGGGTAGATGACAAAACGGAAGAGCTCACCACAGAGAAGATGAGAACATTAGAGGCTGTACATTGTTACTTTGATAATAAAGACAAGACAACACGCAACCAGTTTTGATAAAAACCCATAATTTGGATTGAGTATTGACACGCCGTACAAAAGTGACACTAGAGGGGGATGTAGATTGAAATCATCAGTAAGAATACTCACAATTTCTATACTTAATGCCTGTCATCGGTCTGACAAAACCATTTCCCTGTCTGTCCGTGAGACACAATATTACATCAGAACAGAAAGAAGATATTTAAATCAAACACAATGCAAACCTCAACACATCTGAATAAATGAATGAACTTCACAAACATGTTTACATGAATTTTCCATCTGCGTGAGCATTTGTTAACAGAGGAAGTAAACGAAACCAGATCTCAGTGGCGGCCAGAAAAATGGGACACAAGAGGAAACATTAAAAGACTATTTTTGTGTTATCATGCTTTTGAAAAAAGGGTAAGCCCCGAACAACAGAGGGAGAGAGGAAGTAAGGTAGATGGCTGGTGAAAGACAGAGAGAGAGAGAGAGAGAGAGAGAGAGAGAGAGAGAGAGAGAGGTAGAGAGAACTGAGTCCAACATCAATCATAGAGATGAGAGGATAGAGGAAGCATGAAAAGAGAGCGAGACAGAAGGAGAGAAAGGCAAAGCGACAGGGAGTTGTTTGATGAGTTCATACGAGTCAGGTCCTGGGTGGCCTGGAGTCAGGGAGGAACTGTTGTGGAAAAGGATGAAAGGTCAATATTGATTGACACCTCGGCTTTATAGATGGAGGATTCTAGTTTTGCATGTCCATGATGCAGCACTCCTCGCCTTAAATCTTTAACAAAAAATTGATCTTTATCCCCCCCAACGTTAAAAAAGAAAGAAAAAACAAAACAAGGTAACGTCCTAACCTGAACTGGAAACCAAACACTAACACAGACCCTTAATACAACCCCAAAAGTTAATATCAAAGAAGGTTCAAGTTTTTACATTTTTTTTACATGTTTCTCACATTATTGCAGCTAGAAATATATAATATAATAAAATATATGTATTTGATAACCATAGCTCTTCTGTGTGTAGAGAGTGTGTTGTTTGAATACAAGTATAGTGATGTGCAAATGAAGGTGACAAAAAAGGTGACTGAAACCCTTCAGCCACTGCAATCAATCACTAGAACAGATCAATGGTGTGCAGTTAAGCCATGCCAGCACTGCAGAAATTAGAGGTGGGGTAGGGTGAAGATATGAGTGTGTGTGTGTGTGTGTGCTAATATGTGTGTGTGTGCCTGTATATGTTCTAAGAAGAAGATAGAAAGCAGCGTGTTAAAGTGGGATATGACCTCCATATCATATCTCCAATGACGCTCAGCATGTGACACACAGATGACTGCCTAAAACCAGATGACCATGATGATGCAGATTCTAATCAAACCCTAAAGCACGTTTCAAGTAGGAGGAAAACCATATCCGCCCATTTTTTCACTCTTCCTCCAGCACTCTGCCAGTCCTCGTTGTTCAGACTAAACCTCCAACACACTTTCACACCCTTTTTTACGCTCTGTGAATAAATCTCTACGTCTCTCAGCCTCTCCCATCAAATAGACTGAAATGTGGTTTAAAGCGCTGTGGTAGCGCAGAAATACTAGAGACAGATATTCTGGACAGCGGTGGAATAGAGATGTACTTTAACAGTGACATCAGATTTCTAATATGACTGCTTCTCTTTTCTTGAACCAAACAGGACGTGTAATATCACAAGACCCTTTAAATTGATTCTGACAATTAAAAGTAAAGTACATTTCCACATGTACAGGCTTATCTGTCCGGTTTCAATGAGGAAACCACTTTTATAAAGCCGACAACAGTACAACATGTCAGAGGGTTAAGAACTCTGTTCCAAATTTACAATTTAGTTCCCAACATGCACATCTCAGTTAAACATTTTGAAAATCAATAAAATACAGTTGCTAAGGATTTATAAAATGCTATTTGCAACACTCAATGGATGCCTTGTGCACAACCAGCAGCTAATTTGCATTTTCTTTCTTCTAAGAGGATCATTTTCAGATCAGCAGAACCTGCTGAACAACAGCGTCCTGTTGCAACAAAGTGTGGAGGCAGAAAACATAAATTTTTCCCTTTTATAACACTTTTCATTAACAAGTGTGATAAAGTCCTTGCACATTGAAACGAGAACTATTGACTGTAAAATATGAATTTGATGAATACAATTTGGAACAATTTGATTAAAATCCATGTGAATTTTAATTGATATCTGACCACCAAATTGTTCTGAACAATGCGAGTGAAAGTGATTGACAGTTTGCAGCATTTCCCCCAAAAATAATAAAATAGATACAAAGAGGCCGTATTTATATGTAAGACAAGAACATACATCTCAACTAAAATGGCCCAAAAAAACAGCAAAAGTCCATCCATCCATCCATCCATCCATCCAACCCTCCATTCATCCATCCATCCATCCACCGACCCACTCAATCCTCCATCCATCATCCATCCATCCATCCATCCATCCATCCAACCCTCCATCCATTCATCCATCCATCCATCCATCCATCCAGCCACCGACCCACTCAATCCTCCATCCATCATCCATCCATCCACCCTCCATCCATCCATCCATCCACCAACCAACTCAACCCTCCATCCATTCATCCATCCATCCCTCCATCCATCCATCCATCCATCCACCGACCCACTCAATCCTCCATCCATCATCCATCCATCCATCCATCCATCCATCCAACCCTCCATTCATCCATCCATCCATCCATCGACCCATTCAATCCTCCATCCATCATCCATCCATCCACCCTCCATCCATCCATCCATCCATCCACCGACCCACTCAATCATCCATCCATCATCCATCCATCCACCCTCCATTCATCCATCCATCCACCAACCAACTCAACCCTCCATCCATTCATCCATCCATCCCTCCATCCATCCATCCATCCATCCATCCATCCACCGACCCACTCAATCCTCCATCCATCATCCATCCATCCACCCTCCATTCATCCATCCATTCATCCATCCATCCACCCTCCATTCATCCATCCATTCATCCATCCATCCACCGATCGACTCAACCCTCCATCCATCCAACCCTCCATCCATTCATCCCTCCATCCATCCATCCACCGACCCACTCAATCCTCCATCCATCATCCATCCATCCACCCTGCATTCATCAATCCATCCACTGACCCACTCAAACCTCCATCCATCCATCCATCCATCCATCCAACCCTCCATCCATTCATCCATCCATCCATCCATCCACCGACCCACTCAATCCTCCATCCATCATCCATTCATCCATCCACCGACCCACTCAACCCTCCATCCATCCATCCATACATCCACCCAACCCTCCATTCATCCATCCATCCATCCATCCACCGACCCACTCAATCCTCTATCCATCCATCCATCCATCCATCCTCCATTCATCCATCCATCCACCCACCATTCATCCATCCATCCCTCCATTCATCCATCCATCCATCCATCAATCCAACCCTCCATTCATCCATCCATCCTCCATTCATCCATCCAACCCTCCATCCATCCATCCATTCATCAATCCCTCAATCCAACCCTCCATTCATCCATCCATCCATCCCTCCATCCAACCCTCCATTCATCCATCCATCCACCGAACCACTCAACCCTCCATCCATCCAACCAATCCACTCAACCCTCCATCCATCCATCCACCAACCCACTCAACCGTCCATCCATCCATCCATCCATCCAACCCTCCATTCATCCATCCATCCATCCATCCATCAATCCATCCAACCCTCCATCCATCCATCCATCCATCCATCCATTCACCCACTCAACCGTCCATCCATCCATCCATCCATCCATCCAACCCTCCATTCATCCATCCATCCATCCAACCCTCCATTCATCCATCCATCCATCAACCCTCCATCCTCCATCCATCCATCCAACCCTCCATCCATCCAACCCTCCATCCATCCAACCCTCCATCCATCCATCCATCCATCCATCCATCCATTCACCCACCCCTCCATCCGTTAATCATCTGTAACTGCTTTTCCTGTTCAGGATTGCAGGGAGGCTGAATTCGATCCCGGCTGATTGGGAGGCAAGGAAACACCCTGGTTGGTCTCCAGTCTGTCACAGGACTGACTCATAGAAACACATAGAGGACCGTTTACACCTACAGGCAATTTAGAGTCATCAATTAATCTATCCTGCATGTCTGTGGGAAGCCCGAGTACCCGGAGAGATCCCATGTTAACAAGATGCAAACTCCAAACCTCTCTTGCTGTGAGACTAACCACCACCGAGCAGCCCTCGCAATATCCAGACCTGACACATATGATGAAGAGAATAACCACAATGAGGTCAGGAGAAACATGTGCGTGGAAACGCTGGTTTGAGGTCTTTTATATAGAGAGAATCCAGTAAAGTAAATGGACTGGAAACTGTTGGCTCCAGGCTTCCTGCTACTGACTGAACTCATCCTCAGCAGTGTATCACAGTCCCCCCCTCAGTACTCCAACATACACTGCATAGGACCAAACTCCATGGGTACACACACACACACACACACAAAGCCAGAAGGAGCCAGAGGAAGCCGTGAACTAGAGATGAACCAATGAAATGAGTTTGTTCCAGTAAGAGATGTACCACTGGGTTGGCAAGGCAGTCACTGTGTTTCATTTGATGGCGGAGCGGTGGACTGATTAAATGAACGTAGTATTGATCTTTCACTGGACGCTATTTTCCAGAGCAATCAGCTGCAGTAGTAGGGAACTAGCACCTCTGTCTCATATCCACTTCACACCTGGGATATGAGGCAAAAATCCCTCGATGTCCTTCAAAGTAGTCAGCAGGGGCAAATTCTATTCTATAGTGCTTTGCATTCTTTCATAGTGCATTTGAAGTTAAAAAACATGATGCCCATGAAGAATAACACAACACAATGACACATGTGCTAACACTTTCTATCAAGGCATCACTCTGTCTGAACATCTTTTTCTTAGGGTCAAGGGCTCTATCTCCGTTCAGATGAAGGAACTCTCGCTCCTTGTGTTTTTCTCTATTTTTTTCTCTTCTTGTGACCATTTTGCTTCTCGTCTGCATTGGCTCTACTGTTTCCCTGGTGTGACGGAGATGGCTGGCTGCAGTGGACAGATTAGGTCGGAGCTTGCCTCGCCTTGTTTGCAATTGTGAGGCCAGTGGTATGGGTAAGGGCTGGACTTCAACACATTAGATGAGTCATTACACTTCGGTAGAGGGAGGGAGCGCTGGCATGAAAGTCAGTCATGCCTGAGCTGGGCTTTTATATATAAATATATATATTTATATAAATACATATATACACACACATATTATACACATGTATGTAAGTTTACAGTAACAAATATATGTTTGTGGAAATGCTGGATAGTGAACATTTTTTTGGAAAAAAAGGTTTGCATCAGTATCTGGGAATGAAAGGCTTTCAGCTAGACGAGAGAAACATAACGGGGGGGAATTAAATAGAGAATGAGTGGAGCAAAGAAACTGACAGCGAGAAAAGAAAAAAAAGTGAAATGTAATGAAAAAAGAAAAGAGAAAAAAGATGTTATTTGGACAGAAAGAGAGAGAGAGGGAGAGATAAAGAAAGAGAGAGAGAAACAAAGGAGAGAAAATAACTGCGGCAGACACTTTATTCTCTCTCAGTTAACAATGCAAGGAAGCAAATCACAGACAGCTTGTGCATACTAACATATTAATACTGAAGTCATTACTGCTACCATCAGCACAATAGTAAATACTCCCCTAATTGCATATCACAGATAACACGAGAGCTTTATGTTGTTAATGTGTGCCTTTGTGTGGGTATGTGTGTGTGTGTGTGTGTGTGTGTGTGTGTGTGTGTGTGGATGAAGTTAATTGGCTACTACAGACAAACAACAATGCAGTGTCATATTCCTTTGTTTTACTTTTCTGCTGGTTTAACATGTTTAAAATGAAATTGAAAACACATTGAAATGACAATAGAATGTTTCTTTTTAAATTAAATTAAAAGTACTGTAAATACCACACAATGTGGCTGCATGTATTGTGCTAAAGGTAAGTTGATTAATGGATTAATTAAAAAAATTAATTGTAATTAAATTCAAAGAACATTTAATACTTTTGGTTGGACAGACAAAAAAAAAAAAAAAAAAACTTGGGGTAATTGTTATTCCCTGATGACATTTTATTATAGTAACAACATTGCTAGCTCTGTGACTCTGTATCTAGCCACAGCTCTGCTTGGAGCTAAATGCTAACATCAGCATGCTAACATGCTCACACCTTTAACATTCGTTATGTTTAGCAGGTATAATGTTTTGCTATGTGCACCGGATTAGTTAGTGTTAGCATTTGTTAATTAGCACTTAACACAAAATACAGCTAAGGGGAATGGAAATGTCTACTTTAGAAGGAATTTGGTCATGAACCAAAGTAAAAAATAAACATTTTGATGATGTCGTTAGATGAAGAGTTTAGTGAGGGATGATTCATCCTGAGGGACATGAATTTCACAGCAAGACATATTTGAGACACATTTGTCCAGATTTGTTCAGCTTGTTCTGTCAACAGTTCTTCAATGCTTTCCTGGAAGAGGCAGTGCTTTTATGTGACAGAAAAGTAAATAAAGAACTTGAATTACAAGAAGGCTATTATCTATCAATAACCAGTATCATTTTTTGGAGGAATCGTGCATAATGTTGCTTATTTAGCCGAGGAAACAGCCTAATTTGACAAATGCGTCCAACCTTTAATTACACTCTCCAAA
Organism: Chelidonichthys spinosus; assembly: GCA_029853015.1. NCBI lineage: Eukaryota > Metazoa > Chordata > Actinopteri > Perciformes > Triglidae > Chelidonichthys > Chelidonichthys spinosus. The sequence goes on along the minus strand of CM056828.1, from coordinate 6,949,260 downwards.
CCAACGGGCACTCCGGGGTGACAGCGACGCACCAAACGCCATTAAATGTGGAAACAATGCTCTGAATATGAAAAAAATGAGAGACTCAAACATAATGTCTGTTTCCCGTCGCCAAACACTTATCTCCACCATCCATCCAGCCTGGTTTTCATTCATGAATATTACATAGCTGTAGCTGATTGGCTGCCAGGTCATTACACTGATGAGTGAGAGCAGGCCATCTGGTGGCGGGGAGAGGTTTATCACGACTCACAACCACTAAGCAGCCCACATTCGTGAGTAGGAATGCCAGGTACTGCGAAGGGTTTGAGTGTGTGCAGCTGCGTGCACCCAGCTGTGTTTGCATGTGTGCTGGAGTAGTGCAGTAGAGACGCGATGAGAGATAAGAAAGTCCCAAGCTTACGAAATAAAGATACTTTGCAGCAAAATCTACTTTCAGAAACCAGCTCTGGGGTAACTGTGTCCTCCAGAGGAGGCAGGCAGGCAGGCAGGCGGGCAGGCAGCCAGGCGGCCGGGCTGTGTGAGGTATCTACCCAGCGGGAGAGAACTCGTGACAGACTGCTTAGGAAGGCATCCTGGCTGCCTTTCCTGGAACTCACTGCTCACACAGGTGTTGGGCTCAGGTGGGCGAGAGAAGAGGAGACTTGGCAGGCAGGTAGAGCAGAAGAAGTGAGGGGAGGATGGTGAGCGACGGAGAGAAAAGGAGTGAGGTAAGAAATGGAGGAAAGGACGTGAATGGTAAGAATTAGGTGCAGTCGGACTGAATCAGTCAGCCAAGAGAGTGAACAGACGAGACCCTATTTTTCTGCTTAATAACATAAGTCACCAAACACTGAAGGGTTAAAAAAAATGCCTCACTTTCTTCAGCTGCCTCTCTTGCGCTCACTTCTTTTTCCACAGTCTAAAACGGGCTGATATGTGTCTCTGGGGAACACACTGGGAATCCCTTGTGCTTTCACATTCTTCACACACACACACACACACACACACACACACACACACACACACACACACACACACAGCCCCTGCTATCTGATGTATCATCAGCTTGTGCTCCTCCTTATAGGCTGAATCTGCCTGTACAGTTGACCATCAACATCAATGCGTTGCAATAACAACGGTGATAGTGCACGTGTTTATTGCTCGACAAGAAAAAAAAAAAAAAAAAAACACAACAAAAAAAGAAGCCAGCATGAATACTAGAGACCCCCTTTGGTAAAAGCCATATCACTAAGTGGGAAACACAATAATCATATTGCCTCCCATGATAATTTACCCCATGGGCAGCTTTAGCACTATTAAATGAAGAGTAATCAGCCCGACTTGTCAAATGATCAGTGTTTATGAGCATTTACACAAAAACCACTGGAGACATCAGTCAGTTAGCTAAATCACACCGCTGCACAACAGAGCCGAGCCTCGAAACACAGCTAAACATTCCACACACCCGAATCACTGACTGCTAATTGAAAACAGGGAGCCGCTGCTAATCATCCAGTCACTCCAACAACTTTCCAATGTTTTAAAACCTTTATTACTTGGGTTTACGACAGCCAGATTAAATCCCCCTCTAAGCGGGGACCAGTTAAGATGGTCTGATGTAAGAGTATATCCCGCTGATTTCCACCGAGCCCCGAGGCAGGCCACCTAATCTACAAAGCCTCAACACTCATCCGCATGGATCAGTGGATAACTAGGCAAATATTAGCACACATCTCCCCTTAGTCTGCCCGCCTGTCCAACTATCACTGGGTCTGTCTGTGTTGGGAAAGTGAATCTGCTCAGGAACTATGTCCGTGTCCACTGAGCGCCGTGCCAGTTAACCCTCCTACCTCTTAAAGCAGAAACCCTGCAAGAGCTGTGAATGTTTTACAAGAGTGTATTATCCCTTTCTGTTGATGGACCAATTAGATATAACACAGTAAATACAATGTAATTTATGTTGCTGTCCAAATGCTTCCAGGTAAATCATCACCGTAACAAAACATTGAAAGATATGTATCTGATATAAAGCGACACATGAATTGTGACTCTTCAGACATCAGCCACTAGACTTCAGTGGGATAAGTGGTGTGCATCAAATAACTATTGACTTTACAGTGGAACAATACCAGCGTGTGTGCAACAAAAGCTCAAAGGAATATTTCAAAATTTGATAAAATATGCTTATTGACTTTTCTCTTGCCAAGACTTGGATTAGAAGATCAATGACACTCGTATCTGTATCTTCTATACAACCAGTTAGCATAAAGACAGGGGGAACAAACGATGTGGGCTCTATCCGGGGAACAAAGAAACACTATATCTGACTATCAGCAACCGTAAAAGACACTGATTAACACATTATATCTGCCGCTATATAAAAGTATTTTATAATAACATTTTGACATTGATTTCAACCCCGTCACTAAAGCGTATTTCAAAGTAACAACACATGGTTGTGTTTGAATTCAGAAGAGTTACCAGATCGCACTGAAAGATTACAAAATTACAAATTTGTATGGTAACACATGGACTAGAATATTGTATATCCGTCTCCACTTTCCAGCTCTGTTGCTTTGGTAATTGAAGCATGGCTTGGGGAGATAATGTGTGTGTCTAGAAATGTGAGCAGCTCAGCCTCTGTGGGATGTATAATGTGGAATTTGGAAGATATAATGTTTCTTTGTTAGCATGCGTGGGTATGTTTGCGTGCGGTATGTTTTCTAGGCTGTAGGGGCTGTTTACAAGGAAGACAAATGAGTTTACCCTGCACCTCTCCTCACATCCCTCCATCTCTCCATCTCTCCTCTCCTTGCATCGTTAGACTTGTTGTCTACGTTTGGAGGCCCCGTGGTGTGATGTTGAACATGTTGTAAAAGACTCACGCCCCATACATTAGCGCCGCTAACGCACACGGAGAAAGAGGAGGATCGCGACATAGAGACGCCGCACGTGTTAAAAGTTGTGAATCACTGCAGGGCTGTCTGGGGCAGCGGTGCAGAGAAGACCAGGCAGAGGAGCAGGGAGGAAGGAGAAAAACAACACTTTTCTATGCTGTTTTAATTCTCCTGTGGGATATGAGGGGAGGGGCGGCGTTCAGCAGATCAATAGTGAAGTTTGTCTCCGTCAGTGCAGAGTTCGGCTTGGAATAGGAAAAGGAACAGGCAGAGTGAACACATGCTACTATTCATAGCTTCTCTGCAGAATGATGAAAAACAACACATAAAAAACTCTCATCCAAACATATGAAAGTCACACACACACACACACACACACACACACACACAGGGCTGATGACAATCAATAATAACTCATTATCTTGACACCAAGCTCACGCAAAAGCTCACACAAACACGTGTTGCTTATATGCGACATATGTAATTAAAATTATAAACAAGGAATCTTTATTTTGTAGGCGTGTTCACCTTAAGCTACTTTACTAGCATGAGATGCGTGATGACACTGTGTGCCACTGACTGTAAACGCCCCGTGAACAGAGAAATGAAAAGTAGGTCATCCGATTGAAAGTAAAAAAAAAAAAGTTTTTCACAGACAATCACATGTGCTGGCATCATGGTTGAATGGAAATGGATACTGAGTACGTCTGTGTTCTTGTTGCTGATTAGTTTGGGCAAGCCATGTGTATTTTAGCTCAGAATTAAGCAGAATAAAGCTGCCATTATTACGAGGGGCTAAACTGGGGAAAAAACATGAAATTTAACAGATATAGAAAGAAATTCTGACGGCAGACGAAGTGAAAATAATCCACGCATTGTCTGACATGCATGAAAAATAAACCAACAAACCTCCAGGATTTGGTATTGATTTGCCAATAGAATACATAATACAGGTCCCATATGGTGCATCTGTTAATGGGAGAAAGTAATGACTGGTTTGGTTTTTAAAGAGGAGAGGGCAATATGAGAATTCATCGTATAAGCTAGATTCAATATAACATAGTAGACGAGGAGTGGTTTCCCAGGTAACGCTCTTCCAGCTCGTAGTGGCTGCAGACCGCCTGTGAGCACTTTTCTGGTAATTCACCAACACGCTGGGTGCAGACAGAGTTTGACCCGCTTAACGGGTGCTGACACATTATAACGCAGTCACACAATATAGTACTGACACGTACTATTCCTATTTCCCTTTTTAAGTGCTGCAGCGTGGTGCGGTGATGAAATAGCTTTCCAAGGACTTGCAAAATTCCACCATGTTGAGATGCTGAATATCAATATCGGTTGAAAAGAGTCTGCTGTGTAGTTCCTAAGAAAGTACTCAAGCAAATATAAATGTCTCTCTTTCGTTCAATTAGGGTTTTTTTTTTTAGTATTTCCTCCATGTATCTTTATCTGAAGTCTCAGAAAATGAGCGAGTACTGAATTGCAGTGTTTTGACTGCTCATCTCCCAGCATGAAGACTTGATTTGAGCTCCTTATTGCAATGTCTCCGAGGTGGGTGAAGAATCAGATGATGATACAAAATGAAATCCCACCTTCTGGTTTCCTCCCTTACTCCTCTCCTGCCTGCGATACACAGGAAATCGATAAATCCAGCGTCAACATTATAACATTATATCAATTCTGTCAGAGGAAAGGCGGACCGATCATTTCTCCAGAGATTAGCGGTTGCTGTACCAGTTTGGGCTGTAGCAGCGCTCTGATTGGCAGAGTGTTGCATTGATCGATCTGTTACTGAGCTGCGATAGCATTCCTGTTTATCACACGGACTTGATGTCGCGCCGGAGAGGAGCGAGGGAGACAATCAGTGCGGTTGTGAAAGCATGAACATGTGTGTGTTCTACACGAGTATGTGCATTTCATTTAGCATAAAGGTCTAGGTGTGAATGTTGGAGTGTGTGCGAGCTTCTGGAGACGAACATTTCTTTTAATTAAAATGCACCAGACAGGTTAAGTGGAATTTCTTGCCTGTGGCGTGAAGTTTAAAGGTCACACTAGAATGAACGTGATTTAGTGTTGCTGTGGAGGTGGGACTGAAAAAAAAGAAAACTATAACTTTGTATTGAATAAATAAAGAAGAAAGAAAGGAAAAATCTTAGAAGGATGAAGGACATTTCTGATCGATCCATCGTCTACCACTTATCCTGTATTCAGGGGGGGGTAACCAGTCTATCACAGGGCTGACATGTAGAGACAGACAGGTAACCAGTCTATCACAGGGCTGACATGTAGAGACAGACAGGTAACCAGTCTATCACAGGGCTGACATGTAGAGACAGACAGGTAACCAGTCTATCACAGGGCTGACATGTAGAGACAGACAGGTAACCAGTCTATCACAGGGCCGACATGTAGAGACAGACAGGTAACCAGTCTATCACAGGGCTGACATGTAGAGACAGACAGGTAACCAGTCTATCACAGGGCTGACATGTAGAGACAGACAGGTAACCAGTCTATCACAGGGCTGACATGTAGAGACAGACAGGTAACCAGTCTATCACAGGGCTGACATGTAGAGACAGACGGGTAACCAGTCCATCACAGGGCCGACATGTAGAGACAGACAGGTAACCAGTCTATCACAGGGCTGACATGTAGAGACAGACAGGTAACCAGTCTATCACAGGGCTGACATGTAGAGACAGACAGGTAACCAGTCTATCACAGGGAGACATGTAGAGACAGACAGGTAACCAGTCTATCACAGGGTTGACATGTAGAGACAGACAGGTAACCAGTCTATCACAGGGCTGACATGTAGAGACAGACAGGTAACCAGTCTATCACAGGGCCGACATGTAGAGACAGACAGGTAACCAGTCTATCACAGGGCTGACATGTAGAGACAGACAGGTAACCAGTCTATCACAGGGCTGACATGTAGAGACAGACAGGTAACCAGTCTATCACAGGGTTGACATGTAGAGACAGAGCAGGTAACCAGTCTATCACAGGGCCGACATGTAGAGACAGACAGGTAACCAGTCTATCACAGGGCTGACATGTAGAGACAGACAGGTAACCAGTCTATCACAGGGCTGACATGTAGAGACAGACAGGTAACCAGTCTATCACAGGGCTGACATGTAGAGACAGACAGGTAACCAGTCTATCACAGGGCTGACATGTAGAGACAGACAGGTAACCAGTCTATCACAGGGAGACATGTAGAGACAGACAGGTAACCAGTCTATCACAGGGTTGACATGTAGAGACAGACAGGTAACCAGTCTATCACAGGGAGACATGTAGAGACAGACAGGTAACCAGTCTATCACAGGGCCGACATGTAGAGACAGACAGGTAACCAGTCTATCACAGGGCTGACATGTAGAGACAGACAGGTAACCAGTCTATCACAGGGCTGACATGTAGAGACAGACAGGTAACCAGTCTATCACAGGGAGACATGTAGAGACAGACAGGTAACCAGTCTATCACAGGGTTGACATGTAGAGACAGACAGGTAACCAGTCTATCACAGGGAGACATGTAGAGACAGACAGGTAACCAGTCTATCACAGGGCCGACATGTAGAGACAGACAGGTAACCAGTCTATCACAGGGAGACATGTAGAGACAGACAGGTAACCAGTCTATCACAGGGCCGACATGTAGAGAAAGACAGGTAACCAGTCCATCACAGGGCTGACATGTAGAGACAGACGGGTAACCAGTCTATCACAGGGTTGACATGTAGAGACAGACAGGTAACCAGTCTATCACAGGGCTGACATGTAGAGACAGACAGGTAACCAGTCTATCACAGGGAGACATGTAGAGACAGACAGGTAACCAGTCTATCACAGGGCCGACATGTAGAGACAGACAGGTAACCAGTCCATCACAGGGAGACATGTAGAGACAGACAGGTAACCAGTCTATCACAGGGCCGACATGTAGAGACAGACGGGTAACCAGTCCATCACAGGGCCGACATGTAGAGACAGACAGGTAACCAGTCCATCACAGGGCCGACATGTAGAGACAGACAGGTAACCAGTCTATCACAGGGCCGACATGTAGAGACAGACAACCATTCACTCTGAAGGAACCCGAGCCCAAACCGGGAATCAAACCCACCCACTACACCACAGTACAGCCCTGAACTAAGATCTGAATGAAAATCTAGATCTAGAGGTAAGTTCTATATTGATAAACACTTACTACAAATAAATCTAAAATATACTCATTGCACCCGTCTATTTTTAAGAAATGCAAAGAAAGAACGAGTGTAACGGATATGAGAAGAAGGCACATCTTTAGCTGCCAGGAAAGTGCTTTTTATGTGGTTTGGTTGTCCCTCGTCTGCCAAGGTGAATCAGAGAGTTGCTGTCACATCGATTCACTCCTTCTGATATGTTGAAACAACTGGAATTGAGTGTGGGAGATCAAATTTAAACGGTTACCTGTGAGCTTCATATAATAACCCACAAGACAATACCATTACTGATACCGCCAGACCTGGAAAAACTACATCACGGCTTGCATGGACAAATAAACCTGCATCTGCATATAAAAGAGCAGCAGACACACAGAGTTACATGAAATATGTCTATATATACATATTACTAAATAGAATTTATCATTTCCTGACAGTTGATTAAAAAATTCCCAGTAAATTTAAGCTTGGGAATTTTGGAAATATTACATATTTGGAAACTTGCCATGGGAATAATGGGAATTATGGGAATTAATGGGAATTTAGGGGAACTAACTGGCAATATATTATATCCAAGCATAAATATGAACATAAGTCCTAAGAAAACATCCATACACAATGTTTTCAACAAATATTTCAACAGATTTATTTGAAAGTAGAACAGAACATGTTTTAATTAGTTGTTTCATGTGTGAAGTCAAAAACAGGTTCAATATATCATCTCCCAACCCCACTCATTCAAAAATAGAATGGAATGTTCCCATTCATTGTCTATGTAAGAAGCCGTGCAATGCCGTCGAGGAGCGGCGGATTTCGAGAGACGGAGGGCCGTCGCCGAAAATCTTTTAAACTGACCGTCAATGCCTTCAATAGTCTTTGTGCTTCAGGCTCAAAAGTGTGGTCCAGTCTTCTAGTGATCTTCTGTACATGTGATGGAGGCATGCACAGTGCCAGTAGGGGGCGTGGTCTCAATAGCCATGCACTAAGCAGTGTGCTCTGTGCATGTGGTTGAGGAATGGCATGGATATTCAAGTGTATTTGAATGGCATCTGTTTGTTTAAGTCAAGATTATGCTGCAAAATAACTTTCCTCAGCTTTATTTAAGTCCCCTTTGAAGAGCCAACCATCAATTTTAAAAATTCCCAGTTTATTCCTGTTTATTCCCATACATTCCCAAAAGTTTCCACTTCCAACCCTAATCTTCATCCAATCTAAATTTAAATATGAAACATGCAGATAATTTCAAGTAGCAAAAAAAATTTAAATATGACAAACCAAACGCTTATGCCTGAAAGATGTAGACCAGCTCTCCTCCCGTTCCTCTAATGCTTTTCCTCTGCTCAATTCACTCGCTGGAATATAAATGTGAACAGTACAGTAAGTGCTGGTCTGGGAGCAGATGAGAGGATAAATCCAATCTGTTAAAAAGCAGCAACTCAACGCCACAGACGGCCACCATCCGGCACTTGACCCAAATCTGTGCAGCGCTGCAGTCGTGCCGCCACAGAACAGTCGTGCAGTTTGTTTTGTTCTTTTGGGAACAAATGGGTCTTTTTGTGGTGTGCGGGCCTCTTGTGAGCAACGTGTCTGGGGCTATTTTAGTCTACATGTGCCGAGTTGCTACTAAGTAAGCTTATAGTTTATGCATGTCCTATTATTCACAGCCGAGCCTGTTAGTTCATGCCCTGCATTAAAGCCCATGCATTGTGTGTGTTTGCATCTACTCGAGCCTGTGTTTAGCTCAGACCTTTGCACCACAACAATGAGCCACTAGATTACAGAGACACAATTATGGTTTCATAGCCTGCAACAGATTTAGAGTAATGGACATCACTGCCCCATATTCAGAGAGCGTGGCCTCAATATTTAGGCTTTACTGCGGTTCGTACGGCAGCAGATGCAGACACTTGGAATTAATGTGGAATTAATGCTTATTGGCAAAAACAGGCGAATGCAGTGAAGAGAATAGCTTTAATTCACTTTGGCAGCCAACGCTGACAGATAAAGTTTTACACAATGCAAGTATGGATGTATTTTTGTTGGCAGATTAACTAATGAGCTCCAGCGGTTAATTATAGCTCTGCTTCAAAGTAGAAAAAGAAATGTGGGATGTGCATTTGGGTGGAGCAGACAACAGAGAGCGGAATGAATCATCAAGTATAAACATCGTCACGAGGGACAGAGGGAATCTGAGAAATGACAATGAGACAAGAAATATGGGGATGAGCATTTTAAAGGGAAGGGAAGAGCTGTCTTGATGGAGGTCAAACTTCAAGCCTTCAATTTTTTGAGATGCAAAGATGTTATAGTGGATAACGTTAAGGGATGACTCCTTTACGACCATTAAACTAGAGAGGAGTAGGTGTGTAGTGATGGAGGGAAGCAATCTTACTTTAATGGCATACTTTACACAGATATATATGCGTTCTTTCTCCCAATCTCTTCCCTTTGCATTCTCTCTCTTTCTCTCCTCCTGGTCGCTGCATAAACACATGCTTGTTTCCATATCCTCTCCCTCCCTCTCCACTCTTTTGCCTGTCATTATTTGAACGGCTAGAAGTGCTGTCACACTTTGACGAGACACACTCGGCTGCTTCCTCCTGAGAGGGAGAGGAAGTTAGTGACGGAAGGAGGGGAAGGCTGATATAAAAGGTATGAAAGTTTACTGCCTTTATGAAGCCTTTATGAAGACTTTATTACTTGACTTTGATCAACCGAACAGCTGTCTGCAGCCCTGAGGGCCGCCACAATTTCCTCTACATTTAAAATATCATAAGAATCATAAGAAAAATTCATAAAAGCAACTCTTTCATCTGAAATGTAGAGATTTCCCCACCTTGGGTTAATATCCTTGTAAAACAGGACCATATGATCGTTATGTTTCCTGATAACTAACCCCACACCCAAAAGAAGCAACATGCAGTAGTATTTTGGCCTAATTTGGTGAATGCTACATGGGTATCAAGGGGTCCTGGCCTGGAAAAGACAGATTCAATAGACAATTTCTATTAAAAGTTGTGTGCAGCAGAGCCAGAGAGAGACACAGTGGCACAGAGGCGATGTCTCCCAGCGTCTGACTGCAGGATGGAGGCGGGTGGAGGTGGATGGGGGCACCAGGCAGGAGCAGAGGGAGCGGCATCCCTGACACAGAACCGCAGTCTGTTGGATTACATCACATACATCTTTCAGACCCATTACCGCTCCGACTGGGAAGTAGGAAGAAGGTGGTAGCAGAGATAGCGAATTGAGGGATGTACACTGAGAGCCAGGGGTTGAAAAAAAAAAATAAATAAAAGTGTGTGGGTGAGAATAGAGAGATGTATAGGTAATGAAGGAGGGAGGAAGAGAGTGGGAAGTAGGACGATGTGGCAGAGCACGATTTATTATGGTTCCTTTCTCTCGGAGAGAGCCCAGGAGCGAATGGCAGTGTGAAATATTCAGAGAAAGACCAGGAACGTCTCTCGGTGACGTAACGCAGCTGCAATGCTGGAACGACGCCCACAGAACTCTGCTGCGCTCACAGCCTTGTTTGTGCGGCCAGCTTTGATATTCATTTCTAAAGTTAGGAGACAATGAGACGAATTTAGACCCACGGAGCAAGTTTCCAGAGGAACTAATTCCAAAAATATCACATTGGATTGCGTGATGCATTTGTGATGCAAATTGTGCATCTTGATTTAAATGAGTCTTCAGAGGCATGTGAATCTCAAAAAAAGCTTTGATCCTCTAGAAGTATACTTTACGTCAGTCGGCCTTCCTTCTCATCATCTCTCCCTCAATCTCTTTCTCCTCTTGAAGGACTTTTACCATTTCTCCCGTCTATCCCCTGCCACTCTCCTCCCCCTTCTAAACCCAAGCTTGTCTTTCACCCCTTCCAACCTTTAATCAAACTCAATCTGCCTGTCTCTATTACCACTCCAAGGTCACCCATTCAATCATTTTCTCTTTTATCCAGTCAAGTTTACCTTTCTACACCTCCATCCCAGCGGACTCTGCTTTCAATATGTCCCGAGGCAAAGGGAGGAGAATGTGTGTGCATGTGTGAGTCTGTCTGCGGAAGGGTTGTAACATTATGGATGACTTCATTTAGGAGGGCTATTAAGTCAGCATGTCCCTGGGCTGCGGACCTTTCATAGGAGTCCTTCCCCGGAGAGACGGCAAACAGAGAAAATAGAACGGGAAGCATTTGAGGGCACGCGGAGGAAAGAAGATGTCATTGAATGTGTAATGCGTGTGTTTATACAATTTAAAAGTCAGATTTGATAAGCGTTCCCTGAATAATGCCCATGATTCTCCAACTCAAAAATAAAATGTGCTGTTAAAAGTCCCAGGACTCTGAATCACAGTGGTGTTTCTGAATACACGATGAGGTCCGGGGCATATACACGGGAACGCGGCTCTCCCGTGTAACCTTGTAGGTGCGAACACACATGCATGTGCCCAAACACAAACAATGCACGCCTCGTTTAGTGTGTGTGAGGAATATTGATGCTAATGCTACATTATTCTGGGGAGACGCGAGCCCCACTAGCCCCTTTTCATTACTGTCAGTTTGCTTGCATGAGTGATGAGACTCATAATATCCCACTGATGCTGTGTGACCATCAATCATACAATCAAGAGGGGAAAAAAAAATACACAAACTAAATTGCGTGAAGTGAATCATCAGCTTTCCTCTCAATAAACAGAGTTCGTAGGTGCAGCTTTTATTCCAACATGTTAGGATTTATGGACAGCTGTCCTGAGATTGTAATCGTTTGTTGTAACGATGAGAAATGCTCATAATTGCAACATCGCTGCTACGGAGGGCAACCGCAGCTAGATTAACATGTTTACTTAAAAACTGCTGTATTTGTTTAACCTTCACACCGACCGGCCGGGTTTAACGGCGTCTTTGTCCCGAGAAAGATTGAGGTGTTGAACAAAGCAGACGGCTGTAAAACGTGTCACATATAATATACCGAGAGACAAGTTAAAGGCCCAGACTCCTGCCCACTCCCTTAATCGCTGCGCCTCACAGTATATTATACCAACACCTACAAAATGGCTAGAGAGGGTGAGGGAGAGAGGGAGAGAGGTAATGAAAAATGTGTCATTTCTGAGACTGTGTGATATGTGTTTGATAAATGAAAAGAGGGTGGAAAAGGCAGAAAAGTGTCCAGATTGTATTGCAATGCGGAAGTAGTGGAGACCTTAACGCTGCTCGGTGGAGGAGTTGGGGGGACGAGTGAACGTGGAGCGCAGGAGAGATCAAGAGAAGGGCTCGAGGCGAAACACGGTACATACTTTCACGTAGCGTTTCCTCTCTTCCCGCTGTGCGGCAGGAGGAGAGTGGGTTCAATGTGAAGGGAATTGGCAGCGAACAGGAGCAGGTGATGTGTCTCAGGAAAAAATGAGGCGACGGAGGCAGATTTAAAAAAACAGGAATGTAAGGATTATCGCAAAATAAATAAACACCCATCCACCCACACACAGGCAACGGATGTCCGTGAATTCCCTTCCCGTCGCCTCGTGCGTGCTTGTCCTCGTCGTGCTGGACAGCGGCGGTGGACGGAGGGTGAACGGGTGGAGGTAAATGAGAATCGATAGAGGCAAAGAAAAAGAAGAATGCCCCTCTCCCACTGCATTGATTCTCAACTCCCCGGGGTAATGGCCCTAATGTTGGAGGCTCTGACCTCACAGACAGAACAGCTTTAATTAAGAGAAATACTCCTGCAGCCCACCAGCCACCTTATAACCACACGGAAAAAGAACCCTCTGTTCTTAATCTCTCTGGAATTAAATGCACACGGAGACGCGGCTCAACATGTAATCAGGTGTTAAGATTCGTTTTATTACACCCAATCACTGGCTGATCTCAGGCTCCTTCATTCTGTTTTTTATGGGTTGCACAAATGAGCTAGCTCCCAGCTCTTTAGCTGAATCTAATAGTGCATTAATTTAGAACTGCAAAGAAACGCCTTCATACTGGCACGCGCGTGTTGCACGGGAAGGAGGGAAGACAATTACAGTGTGATCCACTCACGGCGGCAGCTAACATCTGACCCCGCCAACGGCATCTAACACTGCTTTATTGTCAAAGAGGCAGCGGTGCAGCATTGGTGAGGAACGAGCACAGGAAGTGCTCTTTCCTCACCAACCAAACCCGCTGGAAGTGTGAAAAGAGGGAGGAAATTAGAACAATCTGGCATGTGGAAAGCTTGTGACCTCTTAGACTGGCAATCAAGCACACACTCACACACACGCCCTTCTCTTATTGGACGGCTCCTCTAATGACAGTTTCTCTTTAGGTCAGCGGAAGGAAATGTCAAACCAATTAACAATATGACAGGAAGACAGGAGGGTTGCTGCTTTGGAGAAGGTAGACAAAGAAGCAGCATATAAACATTTGTGAGCACTTTGCAATTGACTTATTGGGGTTTTCAACAGAACGGAGACCTATTTTCCATGAACTTAATTTTAGTTTCACTGCAGTTGTCCAAATGATAGAAAAACAAAAACAAGAGTTCACAGCACACAACCGTGGTGAGGGGAATGAATAAAGCCGAACAGAGGGATAAAATAAGACAAACTAATTTTGACACTGGGGTGTAATGATTCAAATTGTCTCTCCCTCTGTGCTTCCATACCCTCTCTCACACACAATAAATGGATGGAAATGAGTGGCAATAAAAAAGATGAGATGAAATCATTTTCAAAGGCACTATATTTGTTTCCCTCCCATCTCCCTCATTAAATGCTGCGCTCGGTCGATGATAACCAACACGCAGACACACTAACATGCATGTGGGCACACACTTAAATAGATGGGAATAGACGGACGGAAACAAACACACAAAAGGACAAAAACAAATATATGGATATACAAACAACAGGCATATAAACAGACATAGAGAAGTCTTAAATCAGACACACACACACACACACACACACACTGGCTTTAACGGTCTGCCCACAGGTGATTAAAAGTGGTGAAGCAGTGACATCTTGACCCGTGCTGGGAGCTCCTGGTTATGTTAAACAGCCTCTCTGACCCTGCCCTTTACTGCAAATGGACTCATTTACATCCCAGCATTTCCTTCCAACCTTTAACTCGACTCTTAGCTGAGGAGTGTTACGTTCAATTGTCTTTTTGCCCACGTGTGTTTTGTACGAGCCCATGAAGACGCTAGCCTGCGTACATGTTGCAAATTCCCAGCGCTGCCTCACATGTTCTCATGAACTTTGAACCTCGGGGGGAGGTGAGAGAGGACGATTGATAATGTTCTTCTCAGCTTCTTTACATTTCCCTTTGAGGAACTGTGAAATCATGTAACGTACAGCTTTAGTTCTCTGTTTGCACCGAGGCGGTGTGCAGTCAGACTCCATTAGGGTTGTCACGATACCAGAATTTCAGTAGTCGATACCAATACCTGTGAATTTCCACGATTCTCGATACTAATTCGATACCACAATTTAAAAAAAAACGACAACAGGACCCATGTACTTTTAAATTCACTAATTTATTGAAAACTGCTTCAAACTGTCAAGTATGTAACACCACTGTGCTTTAAGATCTTTTTGCACAAGGTTTAAATTGCAGTACCAGCTGCCAACAGACCTATAGCCATCCAGTATAAAAACAAACAATACTGTGCTTATAAATATGGTCATAAATAACAATAGTCAACTATTTTACATTAAAAAAAGAACAGCAGTGGCCTATAGCCAGGTTTGACGTGCTTCCTCCTTTGGTCTGAAAACTTCTGAGGCACTTTTTGCATGTCGGCTTGTGTGAATCAAGAATTGCTCCGGATTCATCCGCCTCGAATGCAAAATATTTCCACACGCGACTCTTCGCACCTGTCTTGTCGACGAGCCGACGTGTTGTGCTTTCGCTCCCACCCGCTGAAGCCATTTTTTCCGAAGACGGCAAGTTTTCTTCTTCAGCGCCGCTTACTGCTCTGTGCTGCTCACACGCGTATACTGCCCCCTTCAGTTCCGCCAAGAATCGACACGGCTCGCCGAGTGAAAAGTTGTATATTCGGTTCTGACGATGCCAGAAAAAAGCAAGTATCGAATTATTTTTTTCGTGTCGGCATCGAATTGGGACCGAAGTATCGGTTCTTGTGACAACCCTAGACTCCATCATGATGAATTGATTGTCAGGTTTGTTCGTGTCTGCAGACTGATTTATAGAATCAAACTCTGAAAGAGAGACACTTCTCTCACGGATGACAGCTCCGCCACTGCCGATTGGTCAAGCATGGACAGAGAGGTGTCTGTTTTTCTTTCTGCACAGCTTTACTCTGTGTGTGTGTGTGTGTGTGTGTGTGTGTGTGTGTGTGTGGCTGGGTGTGCAAGCAGATGTTAACACACAGGCTTACTGGTGTGTGAAAAGAAAAGTAGAGATGCGTTGGTTGTAAAGCACCGGTCTGTGAAAATCAAAGGGGATAAAATGAGTGTGGTTTACTTGTTTATCATAGTGGAGTTATTATGTGTTACAGAAACACGTCTCCCAATGTCAACTGATGCAAGCATGAAGTTATTAACCTCTCTTAATAACTGCCTGGGGTTTAACAAAAAAAAAAAAAAAAAAAGAAAAGCAATCAACTTTGCCTGAGTCATTGTAGGCCTAATCATAATTAGTTAATTTGTTTTTAATTGAAAGGAAGAAAACGTCCTCTTGTCTGCTGCGTATAAAAATGAGCCCTCCGTGATCTCTTTACTTCCGGTGGAAATATCTGCAGTCCCTGGATTTTATGAGGGCTGCAATAACATTATTCTCAATTGTAAGATATTTCGAGCAAGGATAAGAAACAATATGACCTATGGAAGTACCCACTTTAGCAAAATGACTCGAGCAAACACTTACAGAGATGCAGGAGCTAAGTGCTCCATCACGCAGTAAATTCAGGGAACCTAGAGGTGGTAGGCAAGTCAAGTTAAGTGAGTACAGCCCCTTTCATAGGACATATCACAAAGTGCTCTCAAAGCATGGAAATTATTAAAAATAAGACGATAACAAAAATCAATAAAACATAAGAAACAACAGACCTTACAAATACACAAAACATATACTAGACAACACGAGCTGCTCCTTAAAGTTGAGCTGGAATGAAAAATGTCTTATTAACCCTTTTAGATCACATCCTTGTGCATCATATTGTGCATCTTATGAACAATACACACCAAAAGATAAATACATTTATAGATTTCTTCAAATGTTTATGTCAAAATCCAATTTCTTTTTCTTCCCGGAAAACAAAATATAACGTGTGTCCTGGTCAGAAGTCTGAATTAACATACTGGTGACACGAAGATGGAACAAGTACACAGACCGGCCATGCAAGGATCTATATGTGAAGACTTATGGTGAATCCTGAACTTGATGAGAAGAGGATGCAACGAGGATAAGAGGGGTGTGATGTGAGTCATCCTACTGGACCTAGTCAACAGTCTTGCAGTCGCGTTCTGGACCTGCAAGATGACTTGCTCGTGGCAGGTGAAAGGGGAATTAGAGTCGTCTAGGATGATATAAAGGTGAGAATGAGTGTAGCTCACAGCTTGCCTGTGTTCTTAGATGGAAGAAACATGTACAGGTGGTCAATGAGGCCTAATGAGGCTCCCATTCGAGCCCACTCAGTACCCGTCTGGGCCGGGAAGACAGCACATGGCACCACATCGGCCCATCTCCACAGCTACCTGGCTCCCCACTCGAGCATCGGCTCCAGCACTTGTCAATCCCAGCCATGGAAGGCTAAAGGCAGAATCCAAGCCTGCAGCCTGTGATAGCCGGGAGCAGGGTGATGGAGCAAGGGAAGCGTGCTGCATAGACAACGTATGTTTGAACCGAGCTAGATGGAAAGCTAGCGGTGAACTTTTCAGCTGGTCGATGTTGCCCTCAATTTGTGAGTAAACCAGATTACCTTTCTTCCACACGGCCATGTTGTTGATGAAAGTGTGGAAACAGGCTGAAGTATTACAATAATCCCAATTGTCTCTTTAAAAATGGTATAACTTTACTTGGGCTGCTCCCTCTTAGTCGAGTAGTCGACTAATCATTCCTTTTGTTCTTAGCCGACTAAGATTTCTTCAGTCCATTACTCAGCTTTTATGGTTTTTCATGATATAATGGCTTTTGTGTGATTTTTTTGTGGAGAAAATCAAACAGTCGACAATATCATCTGAATGTTTGTCGACTAAGAATTTATTCTGTGCAGGATTGCCCTTAACTTAACCTTATTGGAGCAGCCGCTCTATGCCATGTCTGGAGGCAGCGGATAAACAGAGATGGACTTCTTTGGAAAAACTTGGTTAAACTAAAGACAACTTGTGAGCCCTGCTGATCAGTGGGTCTCAGTATTTGTGACATAAGAGCAACCGCTGAAAGCATGACATACAACATAAATATCAAGTCAAAACAGTTCATGTACTGTTCATGTTCATGAGATTAAGGATCTGAGGTGAGGCTGACAGTTGAGGATGAAAACACTGCTGAAGATGTTGAGGATGAAAACACTGCTGAAGATGTTCTTAAGGATTAAAGAATAACATATTATTAGGGGCATACTAATAATACCAACCTGTTTCATCATAGTGGAGATATGGGGGAGAATCGGGTGTGGGAGGGGTAACAACTGTTTGCATAAATTACAGCATGAAATCCCATCAGCCCCTTCCTCCCATCCTCCCAATTCATTTCCTCGACCCCTCCCGTTCTCTCACACACCACTGCCCTCTTGCTCCTCTCATGAACATCGGTGCATGAAATCACCACCCTCTAAAGAAACAACGCACATTCTACCGCTTCATCATACAGCATCATTATTAGCTCTACACTGTAATTAGCACCGGAGGAAGAATTTAGCTCAGTTTACTTTCCATCTATGTCCAAATGTCCACAGCAACACCACCGCCATCACAGCACACACACACACACACACACACACGCTCATAAGGAGGAAAAGTCATGCTGATTGATTACACACATAATGTCCAACCTCATTTACTTGTGCACATGTGTTTGATGTGTAGGCCTTTGCATAATAAAAGCACTGTATGTTATAACAATTTTCTGCTTGACATAATGCCCAATGTGGTAAATTGGAGCCGTATTGCTGCATTGGTCAATACTTGTCAAGTGCTGTGTTGGCCAGTCTTGGATTAACAAGGAGCATCTGCTGGAGGCTTTAATGGCATCATTGATCTCAATGGGTAGTAGTTGGTTTATTGTTTTTGTTTTTTTCCTATCCGCCATCTCTCAGCTCTACACAGTTGTTATCTTCTCAGAGTCAGCCTCTTTTCTTTTCCTCTCTCTTCAGGCATTTTACCTTAATATGCAAGACACTCTTGTGGCAAAGATTCACCCGTTTTGTTTCTCTCTTCCGCTTCGCTCCTCTCTTCCTCCATAATTAAGGTCATGTGAGTTCTACTTACTCACATGCTCTCATCCACAACACACACCTGCTGGGATCCACCTCTTGTAAGTGATTATTCCTCGGCCTTTCACAACGTCTTACATGTTCCAGCTTTTCTCAAAGCCCCTGAGGTCCCTGAGCGGCAATTAACTTTGTCTTTCAGGTGTGCAAAACAAAGACAAACTCACACTTAACTAGTCAATAGAAATGGTGGATGACATATTTCTAAAGGCCAGAGATAATGTGGTTACAAATTGACCATATGTAAGCAGTACGGATTGCCATTAATCAATGTGACAACGGCCATGCAGAAGGCAGGCCAAGCATTTCTGTGTGTTTATTATTGGCCCAAGCACTCAAATGTGCAAATAAGCCTCCATGCGCTCGTTAACCCGTACTTCCTCCCTATTTAACTACGTAGCTGTGAGGTGATGGGTCATTACTCATTCACTTCTATTGCTAGTCATAATGGTTTCCAACTCTTTTGCTCTTTACCCCCTTTTTCTTTCCCAGTCTTGGCTGTCACCTTTCTCCACCACAGGGATGTTAATGCAGCACACTATGGGGATGTTTTCAGACATTGTGGCTGACTTGAGGTTTTGTTCCAAGAGAAGTTAAGATATGATGAAAGTTTAATGACCGCCCTGCGGAAACTGGGTCATTGCAGCAGCAAAGACTATGGAATGTATATGATTCTGGACAACAGAACACATTGAAGAAATATTCTCCTTTCCTGATACAACTGATGTTATTGCAGCATCTATGCTAACTTAATCAAGAACCAACATTTCTTTTTTTTTAAAAAACAGTCACCTCTCCGTGTTCTCTTAACTAAAAACATCTGTCTTCCTCAGTAGATGAACTTTTCCTGGAGTGATACTGTTGAAAGCTCAAGGCCAGCCAGTGAATGGACCTTTTAGAGAGACTGAAGTGACACTTGATGACATCATCAATTAGGTATGTTCCAGTGTCCAGGCTTTTCAGTGCGTTTGTATATTGTATTCTGTATGGAACTGTACAGGTATGTCTACAAGTCAGAGCTGTTGAGTGGATGATGAAGCAATAGGCAGTGGGATCGTGGGTATTGGGGGGGGATGACAGGACGCTGATGAAGTGAGACAGCAGTCATGTGTTAAATCACTGCTACAGTCTCCTCTGCTCTCTGCAGCCAGTGTTGAGTAACATCAAAATCAGATAGGCAGGTATGGGCAGACAATTCCCTTCTTCTTCTCTTCAGCTTAAAGAAATCAACCCCCCCTCCCCCTCCACCCCCCCCCCCCCCCCAGGGAAACTATCTGACACATGGGATGGTTTGTTGAAATCTTTATAAAAAGAAGAAAAAAGTGAGTTTCTTACATCTTTCTCTCCTTCAACATGGCTTGATCCATTCTGAAGGACTGCCGAGCTCATTTCACCGCTACAAAGCCAAGCCTTTGTTTTTATTTCCAATAGCAAAAATTCCTTATTCATTTCCACTTCCATTGTCAACACATTCACACACACTGCCTCTCTCTTACTGGTGTGTGTGTGTGTGTGTACACAGATGGGTGCGGTATGAATGAGAACTGGTGGCAAACTGGCAAATAAGCACTGGCTATTCAGAGTAAGCACATGTAAAAGGGTGAGAGGGAGGAGAAGACACAAGTGGGACGAGGGGAGAAATAGGCCGTTGCGCAGTAGATGCAGACAATTACTCCTTAAAGTTGTAGACAGCTGTGCAGAGGGAGTGGATGTGATTGTCCTTGTGTGCGTCATATTTGTGCGTATCTGCAGGTTTGTTTTCGTGCATTTGTGAGCTGTCTGTATTTGTGGGTCTCGCTGAGAGTAATGAAAGGAATAGATAATAATTTCCAGGCATTTTCAGATACACTCACACTGTTCACCCACTTCCCTCCTTTCTGATTCCTCCACCTTATTGTTGCCATTACTTATCCACCAGAATATTCTTTTATAACTTTGCTTCTAACCCTCCATCATTTTAATGACCTGTAAAAGCAAATGGGCTTCATGGGCCACTAACAAGGGGGTCCCACATTAATTAATTGATTACATGATCAATTATGTGCGTCTGTGGGCGACGGTAATTAAGGCCTGCCATATGTGCCTGGCTGATGTGACCGAATCCCTCACAGAGATGGCCTGTCACCGCTGTTCGCCGCCGCCATTTGTTTCCAAGAGAAAGCGACGGTGTGTGTGTGTGTGTGTGTGGGTTTGCGAGCTCGTTTGAGAGAGACTTTCCATCCGTGTGTCGCCTGATTGTTTTCCGTCACCATTTGTGGGAGTGTGCGACGTTTATGTCAACGGCGGATCTGAGTGGCATTTGTGTACGCGTGCTGGTGTCGTCCCCTCCAGGCCCCCGCGGACTGATAAAGACTTAAAGGTCAGGTGTTCCCGCTCATTTCTCTGCCTCTCCAGGTAATTACTCCACAGCACAGGCAGGTACACACTCACCGCGGGGATCAGACGGAGCGAGGCAGCGGGAGAAAGTGAGATAAACTCACTTCTGCCTCGTGTAGCCTAACCAGAGAATTAAAGACAGACAGCCCGTTAAATAGATAAAAGCCAAGCAAAAGGAGGGAAAGAAAACAAGACAGTGTGAATAAAAGATGATTGCGTGAGTTTATTTGTACTCATCTCATCTGCAGCGTGTATGAATACAGCTTTGCGCTTAAATAATCAAGGTCGTGACAAATCATAAGATTCAGTGCACACACACACTTCTAGACGGTGCGCGGCGCTGTGTAGAGCATCTGGCCTCCAGGGAACTACAATGCAGAGAGCTGGAGGCTGGCCTGATCAATACGTCAGACAGCAGGGCGAGGCAGGGCACTGCAGTATGGGCACAGACACGTATTAACAGTGGGCATTAAAGTGGAGACACATATAGAGAGGGATTCAGGGTCAGCAGAAAGATTTAAGTGTACTAAAACTGCAAGAAAAAACTCTTATCAAAGCTAGATTTTATATCAGAGTGGGGGAAAATAGGCCAAAAGCACAATTTCTTCACTACTTTTTTTAATGTTGCCTTTTTTTTTTAATCATTTTCTTTCTGGCGGCAATGTATGCTCACACTGTGGGTGGTATGTTATGTTTTTTAAAGAATCTCTTAAATAGTTGCCTGTAATCCGCACTAATAATCCTTCTCCCTTGAATAGCAGCAGTGATAGTAACAGTGCCGATTACACTCTCATACAAAATGCATGTGGAGAAATCCTCTTAAGGCCCAAACATGCTGATCTAATTCAATCAAGGATCTGATACGGTGGATGAGGACTCAAACGAGATTTGCTATTAGAAATGTGCATGCTTCAGCGTGTGTGTGTGAGTCTGCCTGATATCGGGAGACATTATGTGATGCAAGGATCAGCCCTGAACACACACATACGTGCACGTACACATGCAGCAGTGTCATGGTGATGAGCTTAGTGTCGGTGTCAGTGTGGAATCTCAGAGCCTCCCCACATTCCCAGAGAGAGGAAAATCTCATTCCCACCACTCCCCTCCACTCGTTTATCCCATTTCTTACAGCATCCTTGATCCAATCACCAGGCTTTCTGTGGAGCTTCAAAGCAGGCGGGGAAGAAAGAGGAATCCCAAATTCAAATAGGTCTCTCTCTCTTCTTTCTCTTTACCCTTGTGTTTATCACTTGTTGCCTACAGAGGGCTTTGGTTTCGTCTGACAGTCAAGACATCACAGAGATTCGATTACAAAGGCAAAGGACACGAGCACGTTGACGCACGCAAACAGGGACACACACACACAGAAAACCGTGTTTATAATAGGCTTGCCTTCTGAGAGTCCCTTTTGTGGGGAATAAACTGAATAACCTCAGAGGTTTGCATGAATTCCACATCCAACACAAAGGGCTGGACCAGTTCTTTAAAATAACACACTGTGTATGTGTTGAATGAAAGGTGTTCTTTCATTTCTCAGGGATGCCGGTCGAACAAGCTCGTTACCTCACTGAGGGCCAGCATGCGTGAAGATGACAAACGACTTCAGGAGTGTGAGAGGGGCGGATGTATCTCCAAACTCAGGGCAGGGATGCTATCACTCTTTTCACTCATGGATCGGATCAGGGTGGAAAAAAGGGGGTCGTAAATATCATTTTTTGAGATGCCCGATAACCAATTGCCAATCGTCAATTAAGCCATTTTGGCTGGGACCTGTACAGGACATGTGCTTCCATTGCAGGGCTCTTTTACGGCATCTCTCATGAGCCACTGGCCTTTAAACAACCTCTGATTGTATGTCCTTAGCAGGCAAGCTTACTGCAAGTCACTGCACACACAAAAACACCATCACTTCACATTTCACAGTCCACAGACAAGGTGATACTGACATTCGTTGAACCGAATACACCCAACGAAACGATCTCCGTTTGGAGAACTGTGGCGTCGCTCTGACTGTCGCTCTGACTTGATCGTCTGGGATTTGCCACAACAGAAGTCAGCCACGATGTCTGACTAGAGTGCAACACTCTAACAGCACTCTGACAGCTTTCCAGGAGCTCCTTGTCAACCCGCAGCATGATCAGAGCCTCACTGTAGCCCAATTAACACTGTTAATCATTGTTATGGCTGGTGAATGCAGAAATATTACACACACCTAAAAAAAAAAATCAGCCCCGGGACACCATCTGTCAGTGCTAGAACCCGACAGGAGAGGAGTGTCCATGCATGAAAGGAGGCCGTTGTCACGTGCAAGCACATGTGTGTCCGTGGATTAACTGTGTATAGGACTGCAGGTTGATAAGAAGTCTCACGAGCTGGCATGAAATGAAAACTATTGACCGCTGAGGCAGAGTGACAAGATGAATTTCAGTGCTCCAGTTTCATCGCTGGGCTGGAGCAAAAGCCTGAACCTCCTGGGAAGCTCCGGCGGGACCAGGACTGATGAACACGGACTGTAATCCATCACTTTACTGTTCATGCATTAGAGTTGTGTCCACAGCAGAGCAGACCAATAGACCATTAGCTCTGTAATTAGCCAGGCTCCCGCACAGAGAAGGAGGCAGCACCCAGAAACACTTTCTCTGCCACAAACTTTAATTAGCATCGTGATTAAAGACGGAGAGGCAGAAAATCCTTCAGCAAATTCCTCAGCCTCCCGACGAACTCTGACAAGAGTGTCCAAGTTGAGCTGCGTCTGCGTTTTTCTAAACAAATATGTGTGCAGGCCTGTGGTCTATCTGGGCTTAAACCAATGCAACTCAGCACTTACACGCGCCGAGGATGAGGACACAGCAGCTGACGACACAGCAAATAGGGGGCAGAAAGGGCTGTGCTGCAAAACAAGAGAAGGAATTCACGCGCTCAGTATGCTTAAATACACACTTAGCACTTAGCATATGGGCCAGAAACACGTGTGTGCACCAAAATTCACAAATGCGGGTAAAATAGATGAGCAAAGAAGCACGGTTGCACCGGAATGTAAATCTCTCGATTCAGCAGACCATCTACGAATGAAATGACGGATACAAGTGGCTGAAATCAAACTTAAGAGATGAGGTGAGCAGCCCAAAAGGGGCCAGGTGAGGTGGTTCTGGCATCTGATCAGGATGCCTCCAGGACACCTCTCTTTAGAGGCGTTTCTGGCACGTCCAACTGGAAAGCAGCCCAGGAGACGCCGGAGGGATTATAAATCTCATCTACCCTGGGGAGCAGTGGGAAAGCTTTGCTGGGGAGAGGGAGGACTGGAATGCCCCCCTAAGTCTGCTGCCCCTGCTACACAAGTATTGATGCATTGCCATAGACATGGAGCAGGGGAGACGAGGGGATTGGATGGAAGGTAGGAGCCAATGGGAGCCTTCCGGAGCAAAGGCTTACTGAATGGATCTTTTTTAATTCCAAATCCTAGACCATAGCTTTAAAACTAAGTTTGAAGCTCTTCAGGATAAAATTTATTTCAGTTTCACAACACAGGTTGATATTTGTCCTATTGGTTGCCAAGCGTCAAGAAAGTCATAATATGAGGCTGGCAGATGGCCGTCGCCAGGAAGACACAGAGCAGAGCAGGAAGAAGGACGGTGACATGATGCTGATAGCAAGAATGGTTGAGACTGTGATGGACAATGAATGATAGTCTTCCTCCCTGAAATATTTTGTTTCAAATACTTCTTATTTGTTCACCTGCATTATGTGAAACCATCACTGGATGCAAGAAGAGGACTCAGCTGGTCCAGCCACCCCAAAATAGAGGGCTTGAAAAAATAGCACAGTTCTGTACCTCAAAGTCAATTTTAAAAAGATTCTTACAGCTAGTTCATCTCCTGAGGAAACAGAACTATTACTGAAAGTGTTCTAACTTGTCAACTTCCTGCCTGCTAAGTTCAGTCACCTAAACTGTAGGTTTTGTAAGAGGAAACTCAATGGCAGGAAAATAGTTGGCAAACCCCGAAAGCCCTGGACTCAACTTTTTACAGACAGGATGAAGAGGAAAGCTACGAGTATCGTAGCAGATAGCTTCCATCCTCTCTTCAGCCAGTTTGAGCTCTTAAGCTCTGGGACTATAGAGGCCCGCTGGCAACTCAACTGTGTTTACGGAGTCCTTCATCCTGACTTCCATCAATATTCTCAGTAGATCTAAGCTACTGCCATTTTAATGTATAATATGTCTGCGTGTTTGTTTTTAGTAATTGCTTTTCTATTTTTTAAGCTGTTTCTTGTGTTTGGTGAGCCAAAGACACATTCCCACCCTGGTGGACAATACATATTTATTGTATTGTTTATTTACTAGTTACTTTGCAGCACTGCATAGGTAAAAACAGAGGTCAGACTCCTTGCTGCTTGGTCTCGTTATAACCAGAAAGCTCGCTCACACATGTGGCTCCTGCAGCTTGAAGTGATCTATAATTCAGGGATTGGATGAACGGAGCAACTCAAACAATGTTTTCGTGTAATGGAAGATGTGGAGGACTGTTGTCAGTGTGGGGCCTTGCTGTATTCCCTCCACATCGACATCATCCAGCAGAACGCCGTAGGTCAGCTACATGACTTGAAACCGTAAGAAAGAAAAACAAAGTTGTAGACTTAAAATTTACTTTAGAGAGAGAAGACAAAAACAAAGCACAGAAAAAAACAAATCAGAAACAAAGTCACACAGGTCTGCAACAGAAGGAGCAGCTAGTGACACATCCCTGTCTGCCATCACCACTGCAGGTGCAATGATTCACGGGAGAATTCATCTAGAGATGAGCTGGCGGGCTATAAATCACCTCTACCGCAAGACATCAGCAGGCATCCAATCCCAGCCTGCTCTTTCTCTGTGTTGCTGGAGTTTATGAATGTCCGGGTGCACATCGGGGGCGTGGTCGTGCATGTATTTTAGAGTGTGTGTGTGTGGACATGCTGTAGATCATTATTTAAATCTGTACCACAGGATCTGATTTCACTAAGGCTTAGTCCATTGATTTGTGACTGAGCAGTGAGCCATATTTAAAACATGAACTGACAGAGCGCCATGTCCCCCTCCCTCCCTCTCTCTCTCTGCCACTCACCCACTCTCTACTTGTCTGTCATGCATCGCAAGTGTGCACCATTAGAGCAGAGCTTGGTTAAAGTTGCTCCATCCGTCCGTCCGTCTCACACTGTTCGGTCCTGCCAAGCCTCCCTCCGTCCGCCTCCTCTACCTCTCTGCACTGCGGACAGTACCTCGGCAGTGAGCCGGTCTTTAAAGCAACATATTTATCTCTGCATCAATGACATCACCGGTCTACAGAGAGGCCGGAGTGAAAGGGGGAGAGAGTGAGAGAGGGAATAGGAGAAGAAGTAAAAAAAAAAAAAGACGATATATAGCATCCAGTCTGCTGTCTGTCTGGCAGACATTAATCTCTTGGAGGAGAGGATACAGTTTAAACAGAGGCAAAGACATGTTGCTGTGAGGGCGGTTAAAAACAGGGGCAGAAAAAGAGGTGGGTATAAGATCAGGCTGTGGAGCCCCGAGGAACGCTTCCCTCAAACAGACAAACTGACCTTTTTGCTGTTTAGTTCCATAAATGCTTTCCATTTTTCCATTTGACGTTCTTTATCCTTTTTTTTTGCGGTTACCTACATCTCTTATCCATTTCCATTTCTCTTTTCTTCTTTCTGAATACCACTCTTCGCCTTTCCCCCATGCAATGCCTCTTCTGGTCCCATCACAGTGATTACCACACAGCCCAGACTCATGGCAGGTTGCAAAATAGTCACTAAATGGACTCTATTGTTTTCGTGTACAGGGACATGAATGGTCCATTCTCTTGTGTTGCTCAGCACAAAAAACAATGCCTTTTCCACGGGGGACACACACATTAAAAGGCATCCACATGAACCCCCCAGAGCTAGTGAAGTGGAATTAAATACTGAGAAAGTCTACTTATGGTGGGTCCAACAGCACAATTCAACCACGAGATCGGTGTTTGACTCTGAGTGTCCCAAAGTGTTAAGTTAAGTGACCTTCCTAAGCCTAAATTAAAGGTTTTGTCGTTCATTTTGTAGCATTGTTTTGTCTTGACTGACAAAAAAAAGCATAAAAAAAATTAAAAATGTTGATGCTCAGCACAAAACCAATCATTTAAATTTCCATAAAGTTTCACAAACTACTGTAAGATTGTGTTGTAACACAATGCAATGAGCTTCCTTTGATGGCACAAAGACACACAAAGCTGGTTTCTACATTATGAGCCGCATCACAGTCACAGAGCTAACACTATAAATGAAGTCATAGGAGGTAGCCATAGTGTAGTTCCCCTAGTTGGCAGCTGAATATGTCTTCTTTTATAATAGTGGTCGTCCGTGAGTAAAAAGCAAGGCTGACTAGTCCAGTTGTATGTGGCTTTCTCAGTACACCGTTGGTGAGGGCACAGTGATGGAACATGGGGCCAAACATCTGCCAGCCTTGCACCAAGATTCATGTCTTTTTTTTTTTTTTTTTGGCTGCTGCACTTTTGACTCCCATTTGTTGCTTGGAGCGAGAGGATCTCTGCATGTTACACCTGTCACAGCGTGATGGAGCTCTTTCATGTCAGTTGAAAAAAAGCCGCCGCAGTAACACCGTTTGTATCAGAGGGGACCCGAGGCTTTTAAAATCCTCGCACTTCAGCAGAAAAATACCGTGGCACATGGGATCTGGACTCTCCGACATTTGGAGAAAAAAAGCATAGAAAGGGAACTAAAAATTGCAAGAAATATATATTTTATTGTATGTATTAGAAAGGGGAAAAGATGCCAGAAGCACAATTTCTTCTTTACCGTTTTTCTTTTTATCATTTTGCTCCCTCTGGCAGGTATATATGCTCACACTATGTGTTGTTGTTTTTTAAAGAATGATCTGTTGAGTTGTTGCTTCTGCACTAATAATCCTCTTCCTCTCAGCAGTGATAATCACAGTGCCGATTACACTCTCATACCAAATGCATGTGGAGAAAGCCTCTTAAGGCTGAAACATGCTGATCTAATTTAATGAAGGATCTGATATGGTGGACGAGGACTCAAACATGATTTGCTACAGAGTGCTGCAGGGATGACGTATCTTCAAAGGCCAACCCCAGCAGTAAGCATCACTGTACCTCACTGCAACACGCTGAGAAGTTAATACATACAAGGCTAGGAAGGCCGACTCCTCGGCACGGTGACATTTGTAGTCTCATTTAGTCGCTCATTAGCGACCACGTTTTTAAGACGCATAAAAGCTTCAAAATGATTGTGGAACAAAATGTTAAAATCTCTCTCAAGCATTTAACTAAAAGCAAATTCCAAACACTCTTTAACTGGGAAACCGGAAGTGTAAAAATGCTTAAATATTCCCGGGATTGAGGACTAATTTCTGCAGCACTCTTTTAGAAATGTGTGTGACTGCTTAATCTTTACAAAGACTGCAGGGCTGAACTCTCTAATTTAAAAAGAAAATCAGAAGGGAACAATGACTTCTCGTTAAAGAAAGTGTGCAACAGTGGAGGTTGGAGTAGCAGAACGATCCTTTGGTTGTTATGGTTACAGGAAAGTGGACCGGAGAATATGTTCATGTTGCCAAATAAAATAGAGCTTGTAAGATGAAGAAGTCGAAGAGGCGAGAGTGGACATGGAAGTGAGGTGTGAAATTAACAGATTCAGTCTGACTTCATACAAACTGGAGCAGTTCTGACCCCTTGTTCTCCACCGTTGCTTTCCTCTTTTCTCACATATTGGCCACATTTCTATTTCTGGATACAGCCATGCCCCCCTCTGTTGTCCTTTATTTCCACACCATATCAGCTCTTCCTTCCCCTGCCTCTCCTCCTTCCACTTGTCCATTGAACCTGATCCAATGGGTCTTATCGCCCCGACTGTTTATCTGTTTGCATTTTGCCGTCTTATCTGCTGAGGTGTTGTCCATCTGTCTAAATTGACAAAACACTGCCTCTGTTGGTTTTAAACCATTATTTACCCAGGGAAAGTTGGCCGAGCACTTATCTTCTTTTCCAGCACTGCACATCACATTCATGCAGTCACGTATATTTACACCAAGGGCCACAACTGTGCACTGTTGGCCCATGAGCAGGGAGTTTAAGGTGCCTATGGGATTTTGCCAGTGGAATTCTTTGTTGAAATCTATGGTATACGCTGCACACCAGGACACAAATGGGTGACACTGTGCACACTATTGCTGAATAGAGGGTATTATGGTTAATATAAAAGACACAGAAAGGGGAGCAAACTGCGTTAGTTTTTTACAAACATGACTCAAGCAACTACTGTATTTACAGCACCATGTAGGATTGACTGAAAATAAACGGAATGAAGAAGCATGTCAACCGCTACAACACTGGTGGCTCGTTGATGCGTTTCTAATAGCTTTTGGAAACAATGCTGCTCTGGCATGGAGGGAAAAAACCCCATATCAGGCTTTGTAAGCACAAAACTTCGCAAAGTTAGTCAATATTTTGTGATTTATTGACAACAAGAGACATTTTATATATCTCCAGAATAAACGGGTGTTGTACCGCTGAAGAATAGTGATACAAATTAATTTTATCCATACAAGTCCAAACAAAGCAGAAAACAGCATCTTCTCAAGATCTTTATTGACGCCATGCCAAACTCACGATGGGGCAGATATCATGCAAATCTGTTACTTGGTGACATCACTATAACTTACAGAAGAAAAGGCAAAATGTACTCTCTCTTTCTCTGAAGACGATTTACATGAAGAAAACACACTGTACAACACACCAAAGGAAAAGCATACTAGTTCCTCTTTAAAGAGGAAGTAAATGTGTTCTATCTTTTTTTGGGGGGATGTCAATGTCCCACATAATGCGTTCTGTTTGAAAGCACTTAATCAACATAACTGGTTGTTTACAATAAAACTCCACAGGGTACCTTTAAATGCCTTGCTAAAGGGCACCTTTGTGGAGTGCTTCCTCACCAGTTCGGTCCACGGGGAATTAAAATGGCTTCATGCCCACTTCTCCAGTCTTTACTCTTCTCCTGCCCTGTTTGGAGGAGCTTTATGTGTCCGGCCAAACGATCTGTCTGCATGTCCTGTCCAAAAATATACTGACTCTCCAGATTCAAGCAGCCCACTGTGGCCGCCATTTTTAGCTTTAATCATGGAGCGTAGACACCAGCAGGTACTTGGCAACCCTCTAATAGGCACCTCCAGTCTAGACGCGAGGGCTTATGTGGGCTAAATAGAAAACATAAGACATCTGCAGAGCATCATCCATTCAATGTCCATTACCCCACAGATAGGCTTTCTCAGTCCCACACTAGCTATCATCATCAGTCAACAGCTAGCCTAAGCACCCATATAGACCCAGCGTTCTGTCTTCTTGCCAATTAAGTCGCAGTTATGAGTCCTGCAACATAACTCTGATGGGACGAATGACAAATAATCAGACATGCTCCGTCCAAAATGAGCTTGGGCCTAATTGGTGGGCATTAAAGCACACTGAGAGTAACTTGGATCAGGCGGAACGGTTAAGAGCCTGTAACAGTGGGAGTGTGAGGCAATAAGATTGGATGGGGGTGTGATGGCAAGCGTTTGGTATTAACCAGGCTGGCATATTGCTCTCCATTTCAGTCTGTAGTGTTACTTTCCTCCTCTCCAATACCTCTGTTTTCTCTTCCATACACAAACTTCCCGCCTGAAGCACAGCCAGATGCAAATATAGCGGTACAGCCACATGAGGTGAGATCTTGAACCATGAAGGAGAGAGAGAGAGAGGTGGTGAAAGAAGGAATACTAAAGGGAGGAGTTGAGGAATTCAGAGCGTGAGGCATTGAACATACTGCAACATTTCATCATCAAAACTCCAACAAGCAGCTATTCAGAGAGAAAAAAAAAAAGAAGAAGCCCTGAACCGTGTCGATTTGTTTCGGAGGGTGGAAAGCCGGCGGTGAGATCAAACAGGCCTTTGATATTTCTGTCATGTATAAAGGGAAACATACTCTTGGGGAACTATGCTGGTGAACATGCTTCTTATATCCACTGTTTATCTTACGCTCTCTGACAATGCATACATGCACCTCCATGGAATCAGTCCCAAAATACACTATGCAGGCTCCTCTTTTCCCCATTGCATCGGGATATAAAGCCCCTTGTGCTTCGGTTGAATTGTGTCTGTCTGTGCTTGTCAGAAGAATTGCAGCATTCTAGTTCATTGACAACGTTTCCATGAATGTCAAAGCCCCCCCACAAGTGCTGCTAAAACGACATCCATGTCCATCTACCGTCCCTGTCTCTGTGTTGGATCACAGGCTGGACTGATGTTTCACGTGGGTAAACGGCTGTAGAGATCATGTGATACACACTGGGCGAGGTATGAGTTTGGATGAAGCTGAGAGGGATGGAGAAGCAAAGGAGACAAAGCACCTCACCATCACATCGCTCGCTATGAAAACAATTAGTGCGCCCGTGATATTGATGGATACTATCTGATGCTTATGTCAAGCTCCCTCATCTCCTTCTTCTCTCTCCGTGCCTTTTTCAATTCCTCCAACTTACATAGCAGTTAATAAAGAAAAAGGAGATGAAACAAAACCCCTGGAGTACTATCATCCTGCTGTCTCTCAACCTCGGGAATCAATTCTCCAATGAAGAAAAAGTAGACTCGAGGTAAAGGTTTGCGAAGATAAATCAAATTACTTTGCAGAGAAATCATTATTCATAAGCCGCCAGAGCTTTCTGTGTTGTGGATTCATTCTGTTTTGTGGTTCAATAAGGCCAATAATTTACTGCATAAACTCTGCGCTAATTGCATTATTGTGTGGGTGTTTGCTCCTGAAGTCCAACGTCGGCTCGATGATGCTCCTGTATATGAATGAACACACACACACACACACACACACACTCAGAAGCTTTTAGTAGCAAAGGTCAGGTATAAATAGAAACTGTTAAATGCTTGTTTCTTCTCTTGCTTGCCTTCCTGCAGAAAAGACAGTCTGAAGTATTGCTATATCATTGCTATATATCTCTATGTGTGCTGCGTGTGGGTCTGTGTGTGTGTGTGTGTGTGTGTGTCTGTCTGTGTGTGTGTGTGTGCTTATGACTGTGGCCTGACTTCATGGAGAATTAATTGATTGCTGCTGTGGCGTCATCCAGATTTAATTTCCTTTTGAGAGAGATGTGCATTCTAGATGTGCAACAATCGTACTGTCTCCGCACACGTCGCAGAGATGCTTGATGTGATCACCGTCTCTCTATCACACACACACACACACACACACACACACACACACACACACACACACAAATCAAACTCAAATCAGCCGCGGATCAAATCCAACTGCTTTAGAATTCATTTTGTAGGTTTCAGGACAAATATCCTGCTGAGAGCCAATGATTAGGATATTTCATAAATGCAGAATGGAATGGAATTGAAAGAGCCTCGAGATGAAGTAAAAAATTGGTCGGGCGGTGGAGATGATTAGGATGAGTCATCAACAAAGAGCCACGCCATGGAAAGAATCTCCTGCACACTTTGGAAATAACAAGGAAAACCACAAGAGCACATTCAGTGCTCTAAATAAAATTTAAAAAATAATATTTGTTTGGTTTAATATTTTTGCAGACACGTAAACAGGAAGTGAACATGCTTACTTGGATGAAGAGGATTAGGGAGATGCTACAGTGCAGCTACAGCTGTGTTGGAATGTGCACCTGAGGCATAGGTCTCTCTGGATATCTGTATGTGCACTGTGTGTGTGTGTGTGTGTGTGTGTGTGAGACAGACAAAGGGCACAGAGGAGACATGTCTCGTGTGACGGGAGGCCCGATTACATCAGAGAACCATTTGACTTGTGCTGAAAGTGCCTGCTACGAATCCACAAACTCTTGTTCTCTCCAGGTGACCTCATTTTATTCGGGTAAAGGATGTTTCCTCAGTTTCTATATAGCATAACAGCTGGAGCTTCCTCAGTTTGACGGAGCAGGTCCCAGTCTCTCAGACGCAGCAATGCTAGTTGCCCTGATCCACTGCTTATCCAGGGAAACTAGACCAGTGGGAGACATTCAGGGTCTTAGTTGAGTGCCTCCCTCCCATCTGCAGAGATATGTTTTTGCAGGGCTTAATTGGAAGAGGGAGAAAGATGTCCGGGGAAGGTCCTCTGTAGTATAACATAATGATCCCGCTCTTCCCCTCGTCTCCACAACCTTTTCTGTCTGCCATTGTCTGTTCTTCACAGTTTTTTTGTTTGTTTTAGCTCACTTAACACCCTTTGTCCTCGTAGTCTTTTCTCTATATGTATTGAGTTGGTCCAGCCCCCCAAAAATCATTTAAGAGCGGCCGGTAGTGCACTTCACCAACACAGACTAATGCCCTTCAACATAGAACGGGCAGGCGGAGGCATCGGAAGGTAAAAGGAGATTAAGAAGAATAAACTACAGTTTACTATTTGACTGTTGGCACTGAGCCAACAATGTGGCAGCTGGATATAGAATATAGTGGTCTGATGTCTCAAATAATTTTGTAATTTGGCAAAACATCAATCAGTCTTCATGCTATGAGAGTCTGAAATGTTTGAAATGATTCCTCCCTAAATACACGACGGCTTCTACCGCAGCCCCTCAGCAGCTGTGACAAAGTAAACCTATGGATACGAGCACATTAAAAATGGAAATTAATAAACGGAGTAATTACCTGAGGGTTATCTCTGCCTAGTAATTAAACAGAAATGGCATATGCTTGACACTGATATGCCTGCAGAGCTTTATGAATTATGCTGATGTCAGATCAGCCTGTCGCTATTGTTTTGCTTTGTGCTGTCTTTGATAAGGGCGGGATGATATACTGAGGTGGCTGCTGATTGGACTAAAGGGGATTCTCCTGATTTCTCTCTTCAGATAAGGTCGAAGGGCAGGTGACAATTTACATTTAGCAAAGCAAATCTTATTTCCCAAAACCATTTTGAAAGAGTAGCTTGGAAGAAATAAAGCAGCTAGGAGAAATGGCTAGACTGGCTCCGTCCACATTTAACAAAATCGTCCAAACAGCATCTATATTTAACACGTCATCTTGTTTGTTTAATCCACACACACAAACATGTATTCTTGCTTGGGCTAGCAGACTGAGGCTTCATGTACAGACCTATACGAGAGCTGTAACTTCACACTTTAGGAGGGACAATTCACTCTGACCTACAGGATGAAAACAACAGCATTAAACAAGAGATTCCCACCCAATTTGGAAAATCAACTTCAGGCAGGAAATTAAAATGACCCCTTTCTGTTACATCAGGGAAATGAAGCGAGGCACATTTTGAATGCGGATCAATGCTGATAGTTCCCTAAGCTACTTTATTACTGCTGCCATTCCCGAAGATGACCAGTTGACCTATTCTCTCTGTAATCATCTTTGTGTAATTACACCCACAGCTTGTTAAATGCGGTGGCATACAGTCATGGATATAAGCTGAGTCGCATCGGCAAAACCAGACATTAATGATACTGGATGGTACCAATCAGGTTGAACTGGAATAACTTCTGCTCAATGTCGATACGGATGGCCTATGTTCACTGAGAGTAATGAGATTCATTTTGAAGAGGTGAAAATACAGATCTACCCTCGGTGCCCTTCAGCCGGCCAGGAACAGGCACGTACAGTCATCCACGCTCAAACAAACAGAGAGAGAGTGAGAAGGACAGACAGAGCGGGACGTGTCTCCTCCCCTCTGTGGTTCCCCGAGCGATGTGTCCATCAGGCTAAATGAGAGACGAGAGGTTCGGCTTGGTGCGATTTGGATGCGATCCTAATGACTGAAACCTGGCTGAGACAAACAGACGGAGCAGAAAGGCTTTCAAGCATATGGACGAGCACAGGCAGGAAGGCGTGCACATTAAAACATGCACATGCATACACACAAGATGACAAAACAGAAAGGGGAAAATCCATGACTATTGGCAGCTGTCGCTTTGAATCAAAGTATTTTTCATCAGGTCTGAAGGAAGAGCCACGAAGCAAGGATACATGGGTAAAAGCATCAATAAGAGCACTCATTTCTCCTCCACAACAAAAGGAAGAAAGAGGACGAAGAAAAGATGGAGAGAAAAGACCAAAGGGCTACTTCTCTTGCTTGATTACAGCCACGCACTCTCACACGAGAGAGATCCCTTTAGGAGGTATTTATAGGGCTCGCTCAATGATTAATGGCTGCATATCAGGTAGGGTGTATGCAGGCAGCAGAGCGTGGCAATAGCTGTCCCAGTATTAACACTGCACAGGCATCAAACAACAGCACACACACACACACCTGCCCCACAAACACGTGTTTGCCTCCGTGGAGCTGACAGTGGGAGTCGGGCAGGACGGGCTGAGCTACCTGTACTTTAGCTAATGGAATGGAAGGGTCCCTG
The DNA here is from genome assembly GCA_029853015.1 of Chelidonichthys spinosus. Taxonomy (NCBI): domain Eukaryota; kingdom Metazoa; phylum Chordata; class Actinopteri; order Perciformes; family Triglidae; genus Chelidonichthys; species Chelidonichthys spinosus. The sequence goes on along the minus strand of CM056828.1, from coordinate 6,913,944 downwards.
CTGGGTGCGGTTCAGCCTGATTTCCCATGGCAACACAGTCAGCTGGGGGCCGCCACTGGATGATTATTCACGTCTGTACACACGTATTACTAAGTAAGACCGTGGCGATGTTTACGTCTGCTCCAGAGAGCATGTAGGGGCTTATAACGCATTATGTGTTTTCATAACACACTCCAACATGTAGTAGCCAACAAAAATAATTACTTGTGGGTTTTATCTATAATTTAAAGATCCGTATGAGAGGTGGTTGTAGGAAAACATATTGACTGACTAAAAAAATGATGATCAGATACCTGAAAACGATATTAGCCTACTAATTAAGAAGAAAATGGTAAATCTTACATCCTTAACATTAACATTATGAGCATTTTTTTTTTTTCCCCATTCATGACTCTCTTCTCACTATCAAGGGACTTGGACTACATAGTGAGCTCATTGGTGAAATGAAAACAATGTAAATCAAATCAGCCTTAGTCTTCTGTAATAACCACGTAATTAAAGAAAAAAAGTAGATGAATTGTTGGGTGTGTGTGTATTGGTAAACAGGAAAACATGCATGTGTATTTGAATAAGTATGTGTATATGTGTGTGTTGATACGTTCATGTGCTGGTTTGTGAAAATATAAGCACTTGTGTCCAAAGCAAGAATGTGTGTTTGTTGATTTCTCCCGGACTCAATTATTTTCCTGCCAGCAGCAATAAGGATTAGAACTTTTTCCCCGTTAGAAAAAAACCCTCAATTCATTTGCTAGAAATGTAACAATGCTATGAAATTGGTTTTCTTTGGCTGAGGAGACAGAAAAAATCTGAAAATTATCTCCCAGCCTAGATGACATTTTTCAGTACAGCTTTTTAGTTTTTCATTATCCAGAGAATATCACTTCACATAAAGGTCCGGGAGATTAAAGGGAGGCTGTGCCTACAGTGTGCGACTGTCAACAAGACTAACACACTGAGGGCAGAGGATCATGAGGCTGGTTGGTTATCCATCTCAGTGAACACTAAGAAGAGCTATGACGTAATAGCACAGTCCACAGTGAACTCAACAATGTGGGGCTCTGACACGTAGACAGAACACTGTGGAGTTGAAGGCCAGAGGTGACGGTAGTGGATTTACTGTCTAAAGGACTTAAAAGACCTACTCCCAACTCCTTACTTGTGGGAATTCCACAAAAACGGCTTGAAGTGAGGGATGATTGGAGCCACAAAAGCCACTGGACAAGGGAACGAATACCTCCGCCCCCCTGCCGAGCAAGTAAATGGCTTTTGGGGGTCTGGGTGTGACTGAGTGTGTACTAAAGGTTAGATATGACTGGAGCTCTTGGATATGCAAAAAAAAAAAAAAACACTGCAGACAAGACGGCACATGGTTTAGATTTTCAAAGTTCTCCTTAAAGATGCACCTTGTGTGTGTACTTGTAAATATAAACAAGCAATGCATCACTGTGAAAACATCACAAGCAACAGTATGAGGCTTTGGTCTAAAAATGTGCACTGAATTATGTAAAACTGTGTGTGTGTGTCTTCAAAACAAAACAATTTATCAGCGAATCGGTATTCGTCTCCATGTTTAACTTTTAATACGAAAGATTGGAGCAGACATTCTCTCACCAATCGATCAATTTGACTCCATTTCTTCTTCTCTCGTCTGTACATACATCCAGCCATCGTCTGTACACCCCGCCATTAATCTCTCCCTTTCTTCTTGAACAATAAACAAACTCATTACATTTTCTCTCTGGTTGGTTTCCCAGCTCTGTTTTTACATTTGTCTTTGTGTTAATGCATTTGACTTAATGTGTTGTCATCATCAGCATGATGGAGGAGCAAAGGTCCTCGTCGCGTTTCTCTAAAGACTGAGAGACTAAGCTAAATGTACTGATTCACTAATATGCTAACTCACAGAACTCTGCGACTCATCTGTAACACCTCATCACATTTAGTAAGAGGCTATTTGGATAATTGCACAGATCTATGCACCTACGCTCTTGCCAAAGCACAATGACTATGGTGCATTGGAGAAGCAGCTGCCTGAAGGCCTAAGACGGTTATGTATCTCAAGCCAGTTGGGAAAACAGGGAGTATGAAAGGAAAACATCCCTCCTTCTGCACAAATAGTCCACTTAACCACACCAGCTGTCAGCAGTGTGAAGTGCATTTACACAAGTAGGCCTACTGTGCACTTAAGTGCAAGCCCAAAAATGTATGTCTGTGCAGAATGTGTGCTGACTGTGCATTCTCTGGATCTGTTGCACACTCCAGTCCAGGTGGTGGAGGATGGAGTTCACCTCTAGCTGGTTTACAGATCAACAATGTGGATGCTTTTTGTAAGAGAGGCTGTGCGATATAACCTATGGAACAGGCTGCATAAGGACAAGTTGACTTGTCATCGTAAACTGAATATAACTTAGTGGACGTAGTATTCGTGGCGTCATCCATTGGTTTGTGGACTATGGTGTTTAAGCCTCGAGTGTGACATCTTGGCTGTCTGCCATCTTGGGACGACTGAACAGAAGTGACCATATTTGGTCTGCGGTGGGACGACGGGTGGATCTGTCAGCTCCATAATTCAAAATAAACTGTACACATAAGTGTTAAAGTAATCTTAGTAGCTGCAATGGTAGCGTGGTTGCAATAGTGAGGCCGTGGTAACCACCAGTCAATCACAAGGTAGCCACGTCCCAAAGCATGCCTTGTTGTATCGTCTTTTTGTCTCTAAATGGGACCATTATTTACTAAATTAGCATCATGTTGTATTGAGAAGACATGAAACTAGCGATAGAGACCATAAACTCATGTTTACAATGTTTACTGAGGTAATAAATCAAGTGAGAATTAGGGTCATTTTCTCATAGACCTCCATTCAATCTGACTTCTTTTTGCAACCAGACTAGTCGCCCCCTGATGGCCAGCAGAGAGAATGCAAGTTTAAGGCACTTCAGCACTGGGTTCAAATCAGAACTAGAGGCTGCCACCTGCTGGTGAAATTTAAAACTTTACTACTACAAGTACAATGACTATACTTCTGTACTTCTACTTAAGATTTTTAATGAAGGACATATCCTTTCGTATTTCTTTAACAGTAGATAAGCATCTTGTGTCCGTTTGATACAATAAATTATGCAAACAAGATATAACAACTAACTTTCTGTAATTGATTTCATTCAAAAGGTCAAAAAGAATAGAGGTTAATAGGCTTCTTTGTGCAGATGTTCACTCTATGTATTTGAGGCAGGGCATTGCTGATGCAGCATTTATGCTAAATCTTTTCTCGACTATCAAAAGGTCATCTTACTTAATCTGTAATCAAATAATTCCACCATAGCTGCTTTGCAATTATCATTTAAAAATGCTTATAGAAGTAGAAAAGTGAAAATAAGAACAAGCGAGGCAGTTTCCTTGCTCCCTGAAGGCAAAACATCACGCTGTTTCACCGTCACATTAAGAGCAACTGGTGTTAAAAGTCTTTCTGTAAGTGAGAATAGAGAGCAGCACCATCACAGTTAACAACTGTGGATTATCAGGTATAACACCTCATATGGCAAACAGACACAGACCTAAAGGGAAACACTGTCTTTGGATATCACTGCTTTCCAGCGTCGTCTATCCAGGCTGTATGACTGATGCTCCGTAAGGAAAACAAGGTGGAGACTGTGCCTCTCTGTCTTTCTCTGAGTAATTATCTCCTGTTGTATTGTGTGTGTGTGTGTGTGGGGTCCTTGGGGGATCGTCACTTTGCCCGCTGCTTTCAGATGCTGTGCAATTATGGTTCTTCTTTTACAGCACTCAGCCATTCCACACACATTAAAGCAGGAGAGCTGAACATATATTTTCTTGGCTTTAAATCTACGGCACTAAAAAAAAGGTGGGAAAATAGCCCCCTTAAACACACACACACACACACACACACACAGTAGTTTAGACACGTTTATGATGAATGCAAGCTGCCATATTACTCCCATGCTAATACAGTCAAGAGTTACTGATGAGGATTAATAACAGAAGAGGACAATGAAACAAATTGAACGGAAAAGGTGCAAAAAAAAAAGGAAAAGAAGAAGGTAGGTTGAGTAAGTGAGGGAGGGAAGTAAGGGAAGCAGAATCGGAGGACGACAGGAAAGAGAGGCAAAAGAAGAGGATGGGAGAAGTGGAGGACAGTAAATTAGAGACAGAGACAGTCTTTAAGTGTACCAGCAGCCTAATAACCCTTAGCTGCTGATCGGGCTGTTTCTGGCCGCTGACACTAAATGTCCTGTTCAGTGGTCCTCAGTCCCATAATCCTCTTATCCGAGTTGGTTTCAGCACTGTGAAGTCACAAGCCAGTGTTTGCTGTGAAACTGTCTGTGACAGAGGTGTGATGGTCGTCTGTGTTTTCAGCTCAGGTAACAAAGTCCAAAGGAGAGGGGAGGCAAGAGAGAGAGGTGGACACACGGTGATGTACAAATACGTGAGTTCAAATACCAAGAAACCGAAGCAATCTCAAATAAAAGATTCAAACTGAAATGATACTGCACTGCATGAGATGTATTTCACTCCACTCCAAAACAATATCAAGAGAAACTCATTAACCTTCTCTGTTATTCCCTCCAAGGTCATCCACAGACGACTCGGGTAAATCAATGAAGGGGTGCTGGGAGGTGATCCGAGGTCAAGGACTCAATAGTTTGACTCTTGACCTCTCCCTGGATATCAGACCTCATGTGACGTGTTGTGTGAACTGGGAACCAACTGCAGGTCAGGTGTGATTGCACAAGCCTTTATACATTATCTGACCTTGGCTGGGAGCACTGGCGGGATAATGCATTGGACTGGAGGAGACATACAAAAGAGGAATTTGCATCATTGATGTTAATAAAAAAAAAAAAAAGGGGGAGAAATTATTGTATTTGATAAAGTTGCATTCACTAAAGCTTTGAGCAATCTTCTTCACCCTCATCATTCCCTTACATGTTTCCACAAATGCAGTTTTTCTATTAGATGAGGGAGTGTGTGTGTGTGTGTGTGTGTGTGTGAGAGCGAGAGAGAGATGGCTGCCCAGTAGATCAGCTCTACAGGACACTCCATGCTCTGTTAAAGAGATAACACTCGCAATGATTGGGACCTTTATTGCCTTCCAGCAAGAGCCACCTAGAGACACACACACACACACACACACACACACACACACACACACACACACACACACACACACACACGATGTAGGAAAACTGACCGGTTCAGGGGGTTACAGCTGGACAGGGGCTCTGGAACATGCCAGGGATTATAGATATTTACTGTCAGGGCCATGAGTGAGCAGTTTTCAGGCGTTTCCAGCAGCACGTTTGCACCCACACACTAAACAACGAGCCGTTTCCTTTCTCTGCAGGAGCCTCCTGACTTCTGCTCCAGACGGCAGAACAAATACAGTTGGTGTTAATGTCTGAATTTGTGAATATTCATTCTGTTGTGCTGCGGAAGTGCAATTTTAATCAGAAACTCATCTGCTCATCACGGTGCAGAATCAGACCATTCATTTGATTTCACCAATAAGAAGTCACATAGTTAGGGTGACTCATTACATATTCTGAAATTCTCCTCTACTTAAAACTTAGTGTAACACTTGAATGAGGTAAAAGATGAATTAATTCTCTGGGAAACCTTTATTATGTGAAGCATATCTCACTTTTTCAGTAGCTGAACAAACAACTCTTGTTTGCAGATTTCTCTGTTGAGGTTGGTTTCATATCTTTGGCCCGTCATCTTATATAACTAACTCCACATCGAAGCAGTTCATAAAGCCTGTAGCAGCCAAATATAGACTTTATTCCACCCTGGCGATATAGCACACACTGGAATTGTAATCTCTCTTCATCTCACTCTCTTATTTAATTAGGATGGGCTCATCTCACTCATTTTATACTGAATGATGACCAGGCTCAGACGGCAGGGCAGATAGCACACGAGATACCATGTAATTAAGGCGGCGGTGAGATAGCAGCCAGTGAATCGATGGTTTCAGTATTAAAACCGGACAGAGCAGCTGTAATTTTCATATTTCAGCTGCGGGGGAAGAGTTGAATATCTTCCTTTAGTGATGGATTGAGTTAAACTATGCTATCTGGCAGCTAGTGGTGTCATTGAGACTATTCATTACAGATTCCATAACTCACATTGTTCTCCACCCTTCTCCCTTCCAGCTACTATGCAGAGTGGTCTCGGGTTGGCTGGGGAAACATGCACAATGTTTGGTAGCCCTCTGTCGCCATTTGTTTTCATCCCTGTCCACAGCTAGCCTATATACAGTAAATCTTTTTAAACTAAACACAGTGGTCTACCATTCCTATACGTACACTGTGTAGGAATCCAGAGCAGACTCTTTGTCTTTCTCCTCTTTATATGTGGTATCCTCATCTATCAGGTGAACATCTGTGCTGATAAAGCATCCAGAGGCACAGCAACGTCACATAACGCGGCCTCAGTTGATGGACTGCACTAAACCATGGATGAGTTCTGTAGCCGGGCACCAAGTGTACATCAGCCTCTACAAAGGAGCACACGATGAGCACAAACAGCTATGATTGCAAGCCTTTTGGGATGAGGCATTCTCTTCTTCCCCATGATATGCCCAGCTGTTTTCTATTAGATAAAGATAAGAGGGTGGAAGACAAAGCCCAAACAGCTCAGATGGAGGACACTGTATTATCTTGTTTAGTGTAATTAACCAATCAGAGCTGATCAAAGGAACATGTGTTGCTGGGGCGAGGGGGCTGCGATGCCCTCAAATGCTCAAAAATGACATGATCTCAGCTACTCAGCTAGAAACAACCAGGCTGCAACCTGCAGTTCTGAAAAGAAAAGCCAAAGCTGAAATGATTTAAACTTGCATTCTCTCTACTGGCCATCAGGGGGCAAATCATCTGGTTGCAAAAATAAGTCCGATTCCATGAAAATCTATGCAAAAATAACCCTCCTTCTCCCACAATGTATTACCTCAGTAAACATTATAAATGTGAGGTTATGGGGTATATATATATATATATATATACATACTTTCCTCAGTCCATAGAAGACAGGCATTCCATCATTATGGAGAAAGAACAGAGTGCTGGACAGAACAAAATGTGCTTTTGGGCAGAGCAATCTGCCTTCACAAAAAAACGAAATTAGCTAATCTTAGTGCATAACTGGCATGACACCGGCTGCATTGAGGTCAGCCATATGGATGCACGGTCCAGTGAGTTCTACTTTAAGGCCAACCGCCATTCACGCAGGCTAAAGCCAGTCTGTCTGCGCTCACACTCACAAAGACGAGAGAGATGAAATACGTGTCCGCTTGCCTTGAAATTACTCAGTTTGCTTTCTGTCAAACTCTTTTAATCTCCCTCTCAGCCTGGATGTACTTGTAGTTTGTCGAGTCTTGGACACTCAGTTTGTACCTGATAGCCAAATATCATCGACGCCTCTCTAAAACGAAAACTGAACATGAGAATATGGTGTTTCATATAGAAATAAGTTAATGATATTCATCAGAGTGATGGTGGCCATAAACTGTGTTCAGGTTGCATATGTTGTTATGAGAAAATTATTTATGTGTCGTACCACCGAACTCTTCTTCTAAATATATCACATCGACTCCAACAAACGTGCATGCTACGTCGTTTGTTATTTGTTTACAGACTAGAATGTGTTTGTAGCGCTTACTATGCTGCCTTCATTCACGGCACAAGCATTCCTATTGGACGCCCAACAAAGCTGTGTTGGAGGAGGATTTCTCTGCTGCATTCACATGCAGACACTGTTCCTCCATTCAAAATGGTACTTGTAAGAGCACAATATTGAATTTGTAAAAGAGGCAAATATGCAAATACGGAATGGTGGTAGTATATTAGATATATATTGTGATTGATGTGGTGTAATTTGAATACAATTACTGTGCCTTAGAAAGTCAGGTCATTTCCATATTCCAGTCTTTATGGCAGGGAGACAGCTGCCTACGGAAGAATGGAAATCCTCCAATGAAATATTCATCCACATTCAAGAGCAGAACAGCTGGTGTGCAAAGAGTAAGTAATACATAAATAAATAACATGAATGTAGAACAGAAAGCAACCTATAGTGCTGATGTTTGGCAAGATATTCATTTCCAGAACTGCAATCAATAAAAAGCAACTGGAAATGGAAAAACGTCCACGTCTCCAATTTAGCTTCACCTTGCTTTACCTGCTGAACTTTTTACCTCTGCGAGTCTGCAAGTCCCCAGGTGAGATCGGCTTACAAAGCAGTTAAAATGCGTTCACCTTAATAGCAAATGTGATCTCCCTTCTCAGCAAAACTGATGTTCCCCCCACAGGAGCGGGAAGCCACTGAAGAGTTATGCAAAAATTTGAGATTTCTCAGAAAGACCTCTCTTCTCGCCTCCCATGTGCAGTTTTCTGTCTCGGTCTCTCTTCCTCACATACAACATTGCTTTATTGCCCCTCCCTCCTTGTTCTGTTCAGAGTTCATGAACTCAATGAATGACTGATTTGGAGACGGTGGGGGGGGGGAGTGTTGTCATATCAAAGCTGTCAGACATTCTGTGTTTGCTCGGTGAATCCTGCATGTATTGTTACCTCGGCAGTTGAATAGGCAGACATTGAAGTCCGCGACAGAACGCCTGCTGTACAACGAAGCGACACATCCTTCTGTTTGAGGCAACGTGTACTTTATTACTATACACAAAGAAACCTGAATACTTGATAAATCTTTAAAAAAAAGCTGACGCAAATCCTGACAAATTCTATAAACTTGCCAGTTTATTAAATCAATGCTGTTTAATACAACAGTAAATCCCATCTGAAGATTAAAATGTTCAATTATTGTTGAAACTGAGGCTTTGATGCAACATTGAGGTCATTCTGCAGGATGTGTTTTTTGGTACTGCTGACGTGTACTGCAGTGTTTCTTTGTTCATCCCATTTATATCAATGAAGGTCGACTTAATATGTGAGGAGGCAGCATTTCCTCCCACTGATCCTCAGGATAGAGGAGGATACGGGATTGATCGTGAAACTGAGTGATTGCCGTTAGATACGGCGGCTGAGGTAACGTGAGTGGACATGTCGGAGAGGAGAGGGCTTTAACGTGAAGAAAAGCTTGTTTTAAAGGTTAAAAGATTGTTAGTTTTCTGCCGATAGCCACGAACCCTTATTGAGAGAAAGGTCTGAAACAAGAAGAAGACATTAGGTTTGTCCAACAGAATGAAAAGCTTGGAAATCCAGTAAAGTCTTTGTGCTCGGGCCCTGCTCCTCCATCAGGCAGGGATGGTCCTGAGGAGTTGAATTTAATTCCCCACCATCTTTTATTCTCTTCTTACCGTTCTTATCTCTCATGTTTACATTCCTCTCCTTCCCCTCACCCTTCTGCCACTTCCCTTCACATTAATATTCAAGGAAAAAATGAGGCATTGGGAAAATGCGGTTCTCTTCTGAACGCCATCATTCCCTTTTTCTCCCCCCGAGTAACGTTCTGTGAATGACGGGCTGCACCGCGGCTGCTGTGAAGTCTCCTTTGTGACAGTCAGGTGCAGCGTTACACCCTGACTTCCAGGTGGCTTTCATGATGATACTCTTCTTCACCCCTATTCCTTCTCTGCACAACTCACAACCTGTCTATTTCACTTTCAACCCCTCCCTCCCGCTTCCACCTCCCACTCCTCTGCTTATTCCGAGCTCCTTCCTCGTCATCCACATCCCTCGCTCCACTTGGCCATTCTCTTTGTCGCAGGCTAAACATGGAGACCAAAGTGATGCCCTGTGATATCAGTGGAGCAGAGGGATGTGTGACGCGAGGCAGCGGTGGAGGTGACTGTGAGGACAGCACAGCTTATATCAGTTTACGAGGCTTAAGAGGCAAGAAGCAGCTGCACACAACTCAGGATCTCCATCATTCGCTAACTAAAACTATTTTTAATCAAACTATATACTGTTTACAACAGCATCACCTGCCTTCATCATCTCAGCACAGACCCTGCAAGGCACCATTAATGTTAACCCATTCGTTTGGGGACTACCATGTTGGCCATTTCCGTCTTGGTACAAGTGAAGGAATCTTTGTAAGGCATCCAAGTGTTAAAATGTACAGTAGCCACTATTTATTTGACTCTAAACGGGACCATGATTTACTAAACAAACATAGTGCTATATTAAAGAAGACTTGAAACTAATAATTGAGATAATAAATCAAGTATTTTTCTCATAGACTTCTGCTTCCTCCTTTTGTTACTGCCTTGCTAAATGGGCAGCAAATATTATGCAAACGTGTTGTAAAAGTGGAGAGAAAGTTACACAGGAGAAGGATGCAACTTTGCGGTTTGCAAGAGGTGTTTACTTCCCGATAACGCGTTATCTCGATTCACCCGCAGAGTGGTGGTGTGATGATAATACTGTAGAATGTTTTTGTGTTCCTTTTATTGGCTGATTTCTCTCTTTATCTGCTCCATAATCATTCCCTACACACAGACATCATTACCGAGATGGATTTTCTGTGTGAGAGAGTTTGGTTAGAGAAAGAAAGGCAAGGGGGAGAAAGAAACACAGAGGAAGCCTCTTCTCCATCTTTTCATTAATCACAAATCAGTATATTTCTCCCCGGAGACCAAACCACTCAGTGGGAAGGAGAAGAGGCTCTTTCTCCCCTTGTTTTATCGCCCTTCTGTTCAATCGTTCCCCTCCGTTCTTCTTCTCTGGATTTTTCTTGTCTCCAAATGCCAAACCAATAATACGAGAAGCAAAATCCCCTTCCACCCGCTCTCCTTCTGCAGCAGATTACATGTTCAGTACGCTTCAAACACACACTATCGATTGCCTGAAAAATATCGTAGTGATCAAAAGCAAGCATCTGAAATTGTTTGAGTGAAATGTACTTGAATGCTTGTACTGGAAGTAACAATTCAAGTCCAATGCACGAAAACAAAAACATTCCCCTGCCAAGACAAGATGAGTGAATCAACCAATAAGAAATAGCTGAGACACTGAGATTAGTTAGGTAATGCAATCAAAATCAATATTTAACTGCAATCGTTGAAGTAGAAATAAATGCCAGGCTAACAGTGTATATATGAATAAAAATCACAGTTTAGATGGTCACATGTGAGCAAACACACACACACACACACACACACACACAGTCGACGTTGCGTGTACGTTGTCTGGTGTATTTCCAGATGGGCTCGGTGAAACCCACCGCTGCACGCCTCAGCAGCCGATGTGACTATTAGTGGGATCTCACAGGGCTGACTAAGCAGTGGGATTGTTCAAGTGGAATAACATTAGTGAGCTTCTCAGAAATACAAGTTAAGACCAGGCGGGGAAATCACACAAAAGCAGTGGAGGACGGCTGTCATTGTGACAAGAGACAGGAGCACTGCAGCGATATACAGCGAAGAAAGAAATACTTTATGATGGGCAGCGTTGAAAGAGTTAATGCCCCATTTCCTGTTATCCCCGATGGTGTACATAGACAAATGTGTCCATTCATGAGCACACATATGACCTTGATGTGCAACGCAAACTGCATTCCATCATGCTCAACAGTGCCATTTATCTGCATGGGACAGTGAGCGCTATCCCACTGGTAGCAGCGTCAACACCTAAACCTCATCTTTAATGTCTATCTCTGCATCTCCATACCCTTCTAAAGTCATGCACACTGATATGCAGCGGCCTGCAAGCCATTTGTGTCAAAGCTAGGACATCGTTCATACACAAACAGCCACATTACTCTAAAGCACAGGTCTTCAACAGGGGGTCCGCAGATTATCTGCATTGGGTCCCCGAAATGATTTGATCCCAAACTTTTGTTCTTAACATGAATACAAGCTTTATTAAGCAGATATAAATCTTCCCCATGGCGACGCCGAGCAAGAGTTTTGGAGCCAAAGAGAGACTGAAATAAACACCAGTCCTTCTGCAGAAATTGTATAATCAGAAACAATCTCCACCTCAGTGGTGGAATGAACTCCCGACCAATGTCAGGACAGCAGAGTCATTTGCCATCTTCCGAAAAAGGCTCAAGACTCACCTGTTCAGACTTCACCTCGACTCTACATAACATGACCCACCCCCAAAATAAAACCCTTACTTATAGCACTTTGATCATAGCACTGTTGTTCTTAAGGTATGTTTGCTGAACAGCTACTACTTTACTCAGACGAGGATCTAACACTTGTTTCTATTCTTTAGCTTTTACTTTATCGGCAATGATACGTTGTGGTTTCATTTTGACAAATGTACTTATTGTCAAAAGCGTCTGCTTGATGACCTAAATGTAAATGTACTTTTATGTAAACAATAGTGCAGCATCCTGGGTGAGTGTGATGCGTGTGTTGATATTTTCGGTGTGTCTGGAAGAGGCGAGGCAGCGAGGGCAGGGAGGGGAGAGGATAATGATCCTGCTGCTGATAATGGAGGAGTGGAAACCGGTAAATGAGGCTGGATATGCACCCCGCTGCAGGCTGTTACTATTACACCTGGTGTCACACACGCCCACACGTGTCACAGCCATCACGGTGCACATTATTTACCAGGTCAGGCAACAGACAAATTAATGGCAGTACTCTTTTACTTACCTCTTTACTTCCCAGGTGCCTCTGCACGCATACAACCTGAGCACTATTAATAAAACATTGTCACCACTAGCACTGCTCACAAGGAGCCAGCGTTTGTATCACAGGAGCAAGAAGATGCCTTTATTAAACCGATGAAATGCTCAATAGAGTAAAGACAAAAGCCATTATGATTGACTAGATTTTGTCTCTTGTTTCATGGCCTTACCTATTATATATTCACCCAGAGAATGATGCTATATTTAAGAAATTAAAGAAGTCCTACTCTACTGTCACACTTAACGTGGAGAGATGTAAAGTAGTTCTTGCTTATGAGCATTCATCAGCAAATCGTGTCCGTATTCATCAGCTGAATGATCCACTGATGATCTGATAGAAACCGTCCTCAGAATACACTTTGCGGCATGCGGCCGATCCGTCCTTGATTACCTCTGCAAAGCCCCGATCAATAGATTCCAGAGCTAAGATGATTCGTAATTGCATCAATTGGCTGATCCTCATATCACCACTGCCCCCGATCACCCATTAATGATCAATTATGGCGGCGTTGCTGGGTAAGTAGAGATCAATGAGATAATGTTGTGGTTGTGGGATCGGAGGGGAGAGAGAGAGAGAGAGAGAGAGAGAGAGAGAGAGAGAGAGAGAGAGAGAGAGAGAGAGAGAGAGAGAGAGAGAATAAAAACTGAAGGCAAAAAAAGATGAAACCTGCATTTTGCTGCAACATACAGGACTTTAGTTTTACTTATGAAACATCTTATTTATATTATATGTTGATGATCATTTAACATGAATTGTTCAAGTGAACGAAGCAGCTGCTCAGGGCTTCACAAATCAGTACGATATTGAACTTGTTGTTTTTAGAAATAAAAATGTAGTGAACAGATTGTGAATATAAATTCAATTAAGGCAAATCTGCTTTAATCATTGATGTTAACTGGATAATGTAGTTGGGGATGATGCAGATTACATAAACTTAAAGCGGTTAACAAGAAAGATACAATAACATCACCAAATATTTATAGGACATATTGTATTTTAGCATTAGTGCAGCCATTGGAGTACAATGCTGGGAGGAATATCCTACTCGTGGCTTGATCCAGTATGGTTTACAATTAGCCGATTTTATTGTTATCGGTCTTCATTTTTGCATAATTTGGCAACGTATTTGTATTTACATGCCATTTCAGTAAAGCAAGTTGAAACTGAAATTGAAAAAAAGAAGAGAGGAAAAAGAGAGATTTATATATAGAAGATGGGCTGGAAAAACCCAGCAGCTTGTTCACAAGTCTGACGTAATCCCGAAACACTTTAATATTTAATTGAAGTGTCGTGAAATTAAAAGGCTCAAGGAGAAAGGTGGAGGAGAAAAGATAGAAGAGAGGCACAGCAAGAGAGAGAGAGAGAGAGAGAGAGAGAGAGAGATAGAGGGTCCTTGATAAGCCACTCAAATACAAAACAGCAGCTCACCTCTCTTTTTAATTACAAATATGTTGATAATGGGTTATTATCTTTGAAAGAGGAGGCCCTTATGAGGGGGTGTTTGGTGACTGAAAGTGCTCTCTACACAACATCAAGAGACAATCTGGACCACATTTTATTTATTAATCTGCCGTTTTAAATCCAGATTGATGCGTCATTGATGTCCAGTAACCAAAGAGCACTTCACAGCAGAGCTGGGAAGCATTGTGACCCGACCTGGACTACTCCCTGCTAAATATATATATATCAGCTATCCCAACAAAGCAAAACAGTGCCCCCCTGTGGATTCTATTTGAAAATGCAAAAGCATTAAGCGACTTCAGATTCCAGTTCAAAATAAGAAAAAAAAAATAATGTTTTGAAGTGAGACAGCATTAATTTCAAACGGCTTTTTGAGGCACTTTATATATGAAAGAACACGCTTCAGGGTTTGATTAATTAAGATTAGTCACACACACACACACACACACACACACACACACACACACACACACACACACACACGTCCAGCTTGTCACATATTACACACCACAGTGAGTGTATGACATGACATGTCCCAGGTGTGAAAGGGCCCGTGTTCGACTTGACATGCCGCTGGCAGGTGATTAGCAGAGAGTCAGGCCACGCTGCCCCCCATCAGACATCATTGCACTGAAGGCTCCATCTCCATAATACATAATTATAAGAGTCGCACGAATGTCCTTCACATGTCTGCAGGCATTTACAAAGAAACCCAGAGCTAGAGTGCATAGACAGGAAAGGCTAACATTGTGTTTAGTCCATCTTGGTTGCGGTCGCAAGAGAATGTAAATTCTGGAGGAGGGTCTCCACATGAGGTGGTGCTAGGTCACTAATGAGTCTGTCAATCAATACCTTTTAGCAAGTCTTAATACATCCTGCCAGGGCTGTCACTCCAGCCAGCCCACCACCCATCAGACACAGCGGAGGCCCAGCACACCTTCACCTGCACCGCTACCATACACTACATCTTATCTAGGTGAGAGATTACGAGCCAGCATCACTCCCGAGGAATAAGAAGCAGTATAAACCCATCTGCTGGCTGCCTCTTCAATCAATTTGCACCTAATGAATGAAGAAAAAATGATTAAACATGTGAGTCTCCTCCATGAGGCTTCAATAAACCTGAACTAATTCAAGGGAATCCTTAATCGCCTGACCTCGGCTCTTTGCATTGTCCCCGGTATTACAGTAACAGGATTGTAAAAGCATTGGCTGCTGGTACACCCGCCCGCCGGTGACAAAGTGCTGGGGGTTAGCATTCATTTCCACAGCTTTAAGTTGCATTTGCATAATTACCATAAATCATCACAGGGATGTTCTGCGTCACAGCGGAAAAAGAAATGCTGCAAGACTATTGGGAAAGTGACATTTCTTGGAAGTGATGGATGATTGTGTGGTTCCTGAAACAACGTCAGACACACGGCAAGGCCTTGTGTCTGGGAAACTTCAGGACCGGCTAACGGCTCCTATGTCATTGCTGCATTATTTACATTAATATACTGTCATGCCTGAAAGTAATGCATTGACTTCTTGTATATTTTTAAAACTGCTGCAATAATAATGACCTGTGTGCTGCTGCTGATTTACCTGGATGTTTAGGAATACTAGATGTGCTCTGTAATCCCTCTGTTGTAGAGCGTAATACGCTGTATAGATTGTAAAGTGCAAGACTTTTGGGGTTCACGGTGAAGTGCTAAACCCAGAAAGCATATTCAATAAAAAATGCGTGAGCTAGATGTAAGCTTGTTTGCTCGGTGTATTTCTACGTGCTATTCCGATGTGAGGCAAGTTAGACGTTATTATTTTATCCTCCCTGAGATGTGCTTTCACATTTTGTATACGCTATATATACCTTCTTCTAATATGAATTGTGATCTTACCTTATAATAATTTGCTGAACACTATAAACACACTAAAGAAAGACATTAAAGCACGTTCCTCTCCGGCGGTTGACTAATTGACCACTGGTGAGCTATCTTTGTCTCCCTACCAGTGAATGGTCAACCATGAGGTTCATGTAGAGTAAATACAACATAATGGGAGCACGGTGAGCCTCCGGGGGAGACATTCATGCCGTAACAATGCTTCGTGTAATAACCATTCGACTGGTGTGATACTATATGTGACCTTTCCTGCTTTCCTCCATCTATAATAATGAAAGCTTGGCTCGTACAGAGAATAGAAAAAGACTGAGGAAAAGAACCACGCGAGCTCAGTGACAGGGCGGCCATTTGGACCCTGTATTAGATTAGGTGGGTGAAAATGAATGTGGTGGGTTAAATGCTTTGACACAGGGTACAGTGTGTGCAGGCTGCTGTCCCAGTAATCTGCTGAATGCTTCGTGTCATGATGAATTTGAGT